>JANHZU010010796.1:500434-510879 GCA_032468055.1 Acrochordus granulatus | reverse complement strand
CGGGGCGAGGGAGGCTCAGCCGCCGCAACGCCCGGCAGAGGCAGGCCGTTAACCCGACTCAGGTTACAATCCCCGCGCGGCGCAGCTCTCCCGCCGGGCAACGGGACGGCGGGTCGTGGTGGGGGCCGGGCCGAGAAGGAGGGAGCCGCGACCCCGGATCGCCGCTTTCCGGGGCTGCTCGGCGGCGGCGGGAGGCTGCTTGGCGCGGTGCCGCGCCTCCTGCCCGTCTTCTGGAGAAGCCGCGGCGGGCGTGAAGGGGGCCGAACCTGTCCCAACGGCCAGGCACCCCCGCTGAAGGCTGCCTCGCTCCCGGGGTGGGGAGAGCGGCGGGAAGGGAAGGGGAGGCCCGCTCGGTTGCGGAGCTGCGCGCCTCTCCTCAGGTGAGACGAGGTGGGGGGTCGGTCGTAGGCGCGGGAAGGCTGCCGGCGGAGGCCGCCGCCCCTGAGCTCGGTCCGCCGGGATCGCCCTGGCGTAGAGAAGGTTTTTCTCGCTTTTATCCGGCCAACGGTCGCACCCCGACGAGGCCAAGTAAGTAGGGAGGGATGCCGGCTGGGCAGAACCTGCTCTCGCAATTCCGAGTCGGGAGGGAGGAAGGGCGGGAAAGTGCGTGCTGATTGGAAGGGTAACCTTGGCAAACGAGTCTTAACTCGTCCTTGGTTGGGAAGGCGCAGCTTGAAACACGGCTTCGATTTCTCTGGTCCGGAAAGGAAGGAAGGTATTTTGGTCTCTTTACGCATGCAGCGAGATCCGGTCTCTTCTCAGCTGGGTGGAATCTAAGGCTCTCGGAGTTTGTGTGGATTCTGGTCCTCGTGGTTAGTAAAACGAGTAGAGGTCTGCTAACAAGATGCTAATTTCTCAGGTGATAAGGGCACTGTCCTGACCCGATGAGAAAAGCGCTGTAGTTTCCTCCTAACAAGCCTAGTCCTCGCTTTATTTCAGCCCAGGAACGAGGGGGCATTTGGTGTGTTTGGGGGTGTTATTTTTTTTCAAGAAGTGGAGTTATTGGACTGTAAAATAAGATGGCATAGAAGACAATAGTAGAGCCCACAGAAAGTGTTCATTGAATGGTTTATGTGCAAGGAAGTTGCGAGCTAGGCAGGATTTTTAGGCATAGGGTTAGAGGATGGTTAAAATGGAGTCAAGAATCACAGGCGTTGACCCAAAGGATGTGTGCCCATTTATTGCGCATGTTCACACAAAATTTGAAGGTAACATGGTGTTAACCATGAGGAAAGTATTCATGTGCTGTGTTTTGAAGTAACTTGAGGGTGGCATTGAAGGTGCTGGTCAGGTGGCATTGAAGGTCAGCCCCAGGGAGCCCCTGATTCCAGGCCACCCTCAGCCATGGAAGCCCACGCAGTGACTTTGAGTGAGTTGTTGTCCGAGCCCAGCAAGATGGTTGTTGTGGGATAAAGTAGAGATCCCATTCTTAGAGGAGGTGTAAAGGAAGTCTAGTGCGCTCACTGGTCTGACACCAAATGAATCAGGAAACCAAAGCAAGCTCTAATTTCTTGGGTGACAGAACCACAAACAGTTTTGCATTAGCTAACTAGCTGCCATATCCTGTGTTTATTTTATTCACATTTTAAAAAACCTATAGTTCTTTGGGTCTATAGTCATACCCATAAAAGAGATGTCTTCACAAACATGGGGAGAAAGCAGAAGAGATTCTATACCTAGAGTAAACCTATTTAGGAGCTATTATAGCTTCTTCTGCCTACATCTGGAGGCCAGAAAGAAGCCTCCTAGAAGCCAAGAAGTTATCCTTGGATAAATGCTCCTTCTGGGGCTGAAGGACATCAGAAACCCAGGCTTAAACAGAGACAGGTAAAAACAATTATAACTTTATGCCTTAATATCAGTTTTACCTATACCAGACTTACAATGCCTAGCTGAGTGTATCATCTGAATGTAGGTTTTCTCTTCTAATTTCTAACTGTTCTCCATCATTTAGCTATCAGGTTCAGAATGGGCCTTTGGATGAATCTTACTAGCAAATAAGAAGCTCAAGTATTTCCAAACTGCCAATTTCATTGAGGGATTTAAAAAAACTCATAGCTGCCAGTCCAAACCTAAATGTCAAAAGTAGGTTTAATAAAAAAAAATCCTGCCATTTTGCATCTTTTAGCAAACTATTTCTGCTGCAACTTTTCAAATAACTATACATTCATTAATTTAATCTTATTAGTTAATTTAATAAAATAGATATGGTACCCTACTAGTTACAATTGAAGGAGAGGAATTCCAAGATATTGGGACCCAAACATTTTAAATTCAAGGCTTTTCAGAAGTGTTCTGTAACTCCCAAATATTTCAAGCAACTGAGGGGGAGGGGTTGTAACTCTTTTCAACTTATCCAGATTTATGCAGGCAAAGGAGTCGCTCAAATCTTGTTCAGGGCTTTGGACTATCCTGGGCGGTTAATGATATTGCAAAGTTGGAGAAGCCTTTGATGGTGAGGAAGAGAAAAAATGTTCATTATTAAAAATATAAGTTGTATATTTCTTGTCTATCTCCAACTCATATGAGGAAAGAAGTTTTTCAGGAATGGGTTTACTGTATTACTTACCACACTATTTGAGGTGAGAAATGTGTTGATTGATTCTAAGATGGCCCAAAAGAGCAAACATCTGGTGGGTAACCCAAGAAATGGAAGTACCTTATAATATAAATATAAGTCAATTTAATTCTGGTTTTACGTTTCCCTGTATTTCAGATGTACAGGTAGTAGCCTCTGCCTTGGAGCTGAAATATTCTCAAACATTCAGATTTTCAAGTTTGAGTTTATTTATCAAATTTATATTCCACCAAACTAAAAAATGACTCTTATTCATATTTGAAAGTTCATTTTTACTCTCAGATTTGAACTCTGTATGCTTTATATTTCCTCACTGCTTTGAAAACTGGCAGATTATGGATATTTCTCTTTGGTACCTGATCAAACAAAACATGTAGAATATCACTGCATGCTAATAAATACTAAGAAATAACAAACAGTGGCATTTATGCTTCACTAAATGTTATCAAGCATAAATAGTGAAATAGAATTGTACAGAATACATGTATGTATATGTACAGGTAATCCTCAGTTGCTTAAGGACCATTCAAGGTTACAATGAACCCCCAAAAGCTACTTAAAGTCCACTTCCAAAGTTATAATGTCTGGGCCTCACCCTGCATGGTCATGTGACTGCATTTTGGGAACTCAGCAACTGACCTGCAGTGCTTTGCAGCACTGTGTAATACTGAATCGGTATACTTCCAATTTCTGGACAAAAACATTCTGTAGCAAACAATTGTTCGCTTAACAACTGCAAAGTTTGCTTAATGACTGCCAGAAAAAGGTCATAAAATTAGGTCTGGTCACAAGATGACCTGCTTTACGACCAGCACAACTTATGACTGTAATTGGCAGGCTCCATTATGATCGTAAATTGAATACCTATATATAAAAATAATTCTGATAATATAATTTGCAAGGAAGAACACTGAAGTGAATTTTGGAAGTGGATTTATTTTCACCAGGTTAGCTATAATTTGGTAGTGGGAGAGGTTTACGTTTGTTAAAAAAGTGATTTTTCAGGTTACATAGTACATCTGAACTGAAAGTCACATAGCCTGATTTCTTTTTGGAAAAAACAAAATCAACTTTTGACTGACAGCAACTGAAAGCAACTTTTTTAAAAAGCCAAGACATACACACACTCCACCCAAATATTTTTCAGGGTTGAAGAATTAATAATTTTATTTATTTATCATATTTATATGCCGCCAGTCTCCTAAAAGACTCTTGGTGGCTCACAATTAACATTTTTTTAATATATTTACATTTTTTTTAAACATTTTTAAATTTAGCTCCCAAAACTCCTGGTGACTGTCTGAACTGGTCCCTACAGTTTTCTTGGCAAGATTTCAGAAATGGTTTGCTATTGCCTTTTTCCTCAGGCTAAGGGAGAGTGGCTGGCTCAAGATCACCCAGATGGCTTTGTACCTAAGGTGGGACTAGAACTCATAGTCTCCTGGGTTCTAGACTGGTGCCAAAACCATCTACCCATACACATTTTTTGATATTTAAGCCCATATATTTTCCATCAAATATATATATTGGTATAAATTTATTTTTCTTTTTCATTATAACATTAAGTTTATAAAAAAACTTTTTTTTCCAAAAATTGGATACTTATTCATATACCCACTGAATCTAGAGGAATGTTCTTTTTTTTCAACAATTGCAAAATTTTATTAGATAATTAAGGGATATTTATGCAAATATGGAGGTTAAATGCCATTGATACACAATTTTCAAATACTGTATAATTCCTGAGGAGAAACTGAAAAAAAATCCCCTAAATTACTTGCCATGTATTATCAAACTTTTTTCTCAGATCAGTCTTTCAAGCATTTTTCAGATCTAGAAAGAGTTTTCTGTAGTTATTTATTTCCAGTAATAACATACATATTTCGGAGATTGTGCTTTTACATGGAGAAGAGTCATTTCATTTTAATTTCTCAAAATTTGTTAATGGGTGATTTGTAAATTATTCTCCAACTACACAAAAATAATTTATGTGAATTCACAACAGCTACAATATTTTATATTCTAATTGCTGTTCTGTCTTTACTATGAATCAAATCTTATAAACATCTCTTGTTCTATATTATTCTACATATTTATTTAATTTGGCCAGTTCTATATCTATTGTAAAACTCATACAGATCATCAGGGATGTTAAAGAAAATACACACTATAGAAGTACTGCATACGTACTTCTCCATAATTTTGTTTATTTTATTTTGATATGTCTTTTTGAACAAATAAATGGCTTAAGTGTTTGTTCACATTATTTGTATTTTCAATATCTAATTACTGTTCTCATTTATCTTCCAAAAGATGAGATGGCCTAGCTGGATAGTTTAAAATTTAGACATGAAATCCTCATCTCTCTCCCTCCCTCTCTCTTTTTTGAGACATACAGATTGTCTTTTGATTCTTGGATTTTTTGAATTGAAATAGAATTTTTCATCTTTCGTTTACCATTCTGTGAAAAACTTTTTTTAGAATCTCTATAAAAAGGGCCTAAAATAAGACATTTAATTTTGAAAGAGCCATCATTGTAACTACAGCTATATTTATTCTATAGCTAAATGTTGAAACAGCTTTTGTTCCAGTGCTTAGGGTTTTAATCTTACATGTTTTAATCTTACATTAATCAAGCAGCAGAACAAAGATAGTAATGCAAAGCAAATAACTTTAAAAATAAGATGACAGGCTATGAAAGGAGTAGTACAAGGAGAATACCTAAACCAGAGAAGTAAAATTAAAAAGAAACTCTCATAATTAGCAATCAATTAAATCTTGATTGGAAAACCATAATTAAATGACAGGCTCCCAAAACATACATGAACAGTTTAAAAAAAGGAAAGGAGTGGATGTTTTAGAAATTAATATCTCTTCCAAACTTTTTATTTCTAAAGTAAAAGGATGTTCATTGTTCCTTTTTTTACTATTAGTTACAGAAATTCTAGCAAAATGTTACACATGAATAATAAAATCAGACAATTAAATACAGTATAAGGAGAAAGTATTAATTTATATCATTTGCAAATATATTTATTATTAATTTTCTCAAACAGCACACTCATACCTACAGGAATTGCAATATTTTGCAGAAGTATCAGGTTCTGATAAACAAATCTTCAAATACTTTGCATTCATACCCTCCAGAAATATAAAAAATATCCAATATATAAGAAATACCTTTGATACATAAGCCTTTTAAATATGTAGTACACAGTTAACAACAATAAAAATTTCCAAACCATCGTTTAATAACAATTATGCTCTAGCATGGTAAAAATTAAACTTTAACATTTTCTTTTTGCTACTTTTCTCTGTCACATTGGAATTCAGTCATGTTGTAAATCCATAATTGCTGCTTCTTTTTAACTGTATCCAGAAGGCCAGACTGAGCAACCCTGGTTTTGAATAGCAGTCCCAGCTTGTTTGTTATATCAAACCAACTAAATCCTTTTATTGTTGAGTCTAGTCTTGTTTGTGGCCATCCTCACCCTGGTGCTAAGTCCCAAGGTCAGCAGTAGCTTAATTGCAAAATAAGGACAGTCATCTGTGAAAATCAAGGAAGAATTTACCTGTCAGCACCCCCAGGCTCTTCCCAATTTTTATCTCTTTCCCTACATTTCAAAGGGATTCCTGAATTGCTTCTCCGTTGATTTCGCTTCTTTTGCAGCTGAGGTTTTGGTTGAGTCCGTGAAGCAGACAGCTTCATTTTTAAGCCCTTGGTTACAAACTAGGAATGTCCTTTGGTGTGGAGGGTGTAGTAATGCTAATGTCTTGTACATCTTGTTCTGTTGCTTTCTCTGCTTAAACATGTTTAACAAAATGATGTTAATATTAACACTGCCACCACTACCATCACCATCAAGTAAAACTTGTTCAGAAGAACATGTGGGATGTGTAAGAATATGGCAGTGAAATTTATTTGAAAATACTTTCAGTTCTTCTCAGTAAATCACAGTAGAAACCCATTCTCCAGTCACAAGTTTCTTGAGAGCTAAAGGGAATCATTCCATACAGCTAGTCCCCCCTGCATCCAAAAAAGGGCCACAAGAATTTGGAAATCTACTTCCAAATCCTTTGCTTTGATACTCATGTACAGTGGAACCTCGGATTGTGAGGTTTCCCATAGGAAACAACGGAAATTCGGATGATCCGTTCCACACCCCCAAAAATATTCACAAAAAATAATTGTCAATGGAATTTGAGGTAGAAATTATTGTCCCTAACATCTGAAACAAGTAATGATTAACATCTGAAACAAGTAACAATGATTAACAATGTAAAGCAGAAACAGAACAAACTAACCACTGCTCATGGATCTGCTCCAAGGCAGATTCTGGCCCCTGCTGCTGCTAGGCCAGCTGCTGTCCAGCGCCCCCTGCTGGATTGGAGGATCTGCTGCCACTTGAGGCAAAACAGCATTTCCCCTCAGTAATGTCTTTCCGGGGTCTTTCCTGGGCGGTTTGAAAATGTTTCTTGTCTTAACCTGCCTCTGTGCTATGACGGGAGAAGAGATGGACGGCAGAGAATGGGCTGGATGGTGCCGGGGAGATGGTTTTTGTGTGCGTGAGCACATGCGCTTTGAGGACAGTCCTGGCTGGTGTAAAGGAGGGAGGAGAGGGAGGGGGACTGCCTGGAAGGAGAATCCGGAGTCTGAGTCTCAGGAGTACCTTCTCTTGAATGCCTTTCACTTAATTTACGCTGTTTACGCAGCAAGAAAGGAGAACTATCGGCTCCGTTGTGAAATTTCCCTTGTGAGCTCATCATGCAGTGCTCGTCTTGCGAGCTGCTGCTTGTCAATTGAATTAATATTAAAAAATTTTGCTCGTCTTACGAAAATTTCATGCACTAAGGTGCTCACAATCCAAGGTTCCACTGTATATTAATTTTGTCTCTTGCCTTTCTGGAAATGAGTCTCTGCTGGAAAAGTTGTAAATTCAGAAATAAAGGTTTGGACCTCACCTTTGGTAACATGGATGATTTTGGACTTCTTGTTTCTTTTTTTAGCCTAGATGGTTTAACCTTCTTTGAAATGGAAGCTCAGTCTTCTCTATCTTAAATTCACATTCTTCAGCAAATTGTTCAGGGTTTAGCTTTTTTGCTTTGCTTCTGGTGATGGTTAATATGCTGGCCTACAAACCAGGAGACTGTGAGTTCAAAGTCTTGTCTCAGGCATGAAAGCAAGCTAGTGACTTCAGGCTAGTCATTCCTGCTCAGCCCAGTTCACCTCACAAGGTTGTCGAGGGGAGAATAGGAAGAGAAAGAAGTATTAGATATGTTCACTGCCAAGTTACTTATAAATTAGTAAAGATGGGATAAAAATAAATGAACATTTGGGGCTGGTTATGTTCACTGTAATCAGCATTTTGCTTTCTCATCCTAAAAGGCTGGCTAAAGACAAAACACAACATAAAGCCCATGAACCGGATAAAAAGAATTCTCATTTTTGTCTGGAGGTTTGTTATTTTTTTCACCACTACATTCATGGAAATGTACTAAGGAGGGAAAGAAAATTCCTAGGAAGATTCCTACTCACCCATCTGACCTTCCTTCCTCTCTGAATTGGTGGCATTGGCCCATACAAAGGACCCTTTGGATTTAAAAGATGGTTATTAGTTAACTGGATTAAGAAATAAAAATCCCCTGTCCAATGAATACCAAGTTAAAAGCAAACTTGCCCACCTTACTAAACCTAAGCTTTAGTCCTACACCTTTGTGCAGTCACTATGATATCACTGGAAAGTGAACCAATTGTAATCTCCTCTTTTGCTAAGAACAGCCAGTTTTATAAGATTGGCATTAGGAAGATCTACCTTTTCCCCATTGGTACCATCCAGATGTGTTGGGACAGCTGGAGGGTGCCAACTTGGGAAAAAAGACAGTAGATTTTAAAAGATCTGTGAGAGGTGATCAGGTCTAATAACCCATCTGGCCTTTTCTAGTTATTTTCATTTAAACTCACTCAGGAGGCACTTTAAAAAACAAAGCAATCAGTTGATGTAAAGTAATGGTTGCTGCTCTTCTTGCTGACTGAAACTGTCTTGTAGTACATTCAGAGCCTGCCAAAGAAAAAACCCAAATAAAATGGATTTCTAAAGAAAATTCAATACAATATATAGCCAGTAGCTTTTAAGCGATTTCAAATTCCAGGTTAATTGTGTTTCAGTGCATCTTTAGATAACAATGAGTAATACTTCAAAATGTGATGTGTCTTCTCTGTCCAAAAGACTGTTTGACAAGACAACTGATAGTAAAACTTGAAGATCTGTTTGCTGGTGGTTCCAAGAAATGTTGTATCGTCAAAACCACTGTTATTTGTCTTGGTGAAAAATTTGTCCTCTCCGATCACACTCTCACAAGCTGCACATACAGGAAGTGAATAGGATACATTTCAAAGGCTTCCTTCCTTTTAAGCAGAGTGTGATGCCTGTTGAGAAGCTAACTTTTGATGAACATGAAAGGACAGCAAATTTTTACTTAAGAGCCCTGATCTGGATTGTCAGTGTCCTTGTTCTCCAGCTTATGGCAAATCTGCTTGTAAAAAGTCCTCCATCTAATGTCTTGGATGAGATGGCATGCATCATTGAGATTTGGGTGAGAGAGTTGTACCATCTTGGAAGAACGCCCACTCAGGTTTCAAGTCAGCTGAAATCCCAAGACAGGACTGGAGGAAAAGATTGCCATTGCTATTGCCATTTAGCCAGCTGTGATGGCTTCCAGAGACACTGCACTACAGAGAAATGGATGTAAGACTTTTTTTTATTAAGTCAGATAGAACAGTTGGGGTTACTTTTGCTCTACCTATCTCCCGGTTTGGCCACAAATTTTCTGCCTGAGCTACTCAACATGAGCCAGATTAGCAGTAAAGTTTCCAAACTGATGGTTCTGGGAGACTTCAACTTGCCTAATTTTGATGAGAAGTCTGAAGTAGTTTGAGTTCATGGTCACCATGATAACCATGTACCTATCTCAAATCACTGAGGGCCCACATATATGGGAGCAGAATTAAATGCATTGCACTTGGTTTTAGTCTTAGAGCAGAAGTGATGATACCTGAGGGTGGAGATAACAATATTTGTCCTTGTTATAGCTGAATTATTTATGGGTAGTTTTGAAGCTTTCTTACACTCAGAGTTCTTAGATTGATTCACCCCAAAGCCTGAGCAAGAGAGAAAAGAGAAACAACTTTGGCTCTTTCACACATTTTGTGTGGATTGAGATATTGCTAATGTGGAAGTTGAAAGAAGCTTTAGGTTTTGGGAAAACAGCCTAGCTATCTAGATCAATTTAAAATCTGTCTAATTTTAGTCAGTTTTGCTTTCCTTTGACTGTAGTAGAATTGAAAAATATATCTCATGAAATTCAGTGAAATTTGAAAGCAGAGTAAACTAGGGATTTAGATACTGAATTTCTCTTGTTTTCTTTCCATGATTTTTTTTTTCTGGGGAGAATTCCTGTAATTTTTGCTTATTTTGTTTGGGAGCAGAATTAAATGAAAAAAACAAAGGAATTTGAATATTACATTGTTCCCTCTGGGTTAAAGTTTGGGGACATGTACACATGACACATATACGGCATGCCTATACAGTGGACCCTTGCAAGACGAGACTAATCCGTTCTGGAAGAAAGCTCTTAGTGCAAAATGCTTTTAAAGTGAAACAAGGTTTCCCATAGGATACAATGGAAAGTTGGACGATCTGTTCCACGCCCCCAAAAAATTCACAAAACAATCATTTTCAATGGAATTTGATGTAGAAATGATTGTCCCTAACATCTGAAACAAGTGACATTGATTAACACACGATATAAAGCAGAAATAGAACAAACTAACCAGCACTCATGGATCTGCTTCCAGGCAGATTCTGGC
>JANHZU010010796.1:488888-499981 GCA_032468055.1 Acrochordus granulatus | reverse complement strand
ATATAAAGCAGAAATAGAACAAACTAACCAGCACTCATGGATCTGCTTCCAGGCAGATTCTGGCCTCTGCTGCTGCTAGGCTAGCTGCTTCTGGTGCCCCCTGCTGGCTCGGAGGATCCACTGCCACTTGAGGCAAAAGGGCCTTTTCCTTTTTCCCTCAGCAACATCTCGCAGTACAGCACACGGACAGTAAATGGAGTAAACTGCACGTGGCAGTGTCGGCAGAACTCTCGCACAGTTGCTGCCTGAATGGGAAATATAGAGCGCTGACTGATGACATGTAAGCTATCATGCAAAGCTTGCTCATCTTGCGAGTTGCCGCTCATCTAGTGGAATAAATTTTGTTAAAATTTTTGGCTTGTCTTGCAAAAATCTCATCTTGAGAGGTGCTCATCTTGAGAAGTTCCACTGTATACTACTGATATTGCCCAATGGTAGGATAAAATTATCAATTTAAACTGTGTCCTTGTAAACTTTAACAGCTTTGTATACCAGAATTTAACTTTGAAAATTTTATTTTATATAGTGATAAATGTAGAAAAAAATATTTCACATTATAAGGTCTACTGGGGGAAAATATTGGCAGTGATCCTAAAACATGAGGAACTGTCCAATGTGAAAATGGATGTGGAAAAGCTCTGAGAAATTTGATTGCTGTCACTGATAATATTTGGATGCAATCATTATCAGGACCCCACTGCACTCTTTTCACATTACAGTATATACTCTATACTTCCTCTAGGGGAAACTGTGACCTTGTTTGAGCCAATAAAACTATGGCTGAATTGAAGCTCGAGACCTTCTGTCTTGTACTATTAATCTATTATTTCTGGGTGGTCCAAAAAGTTATTTTAAATTCATCATGCAGTGTTCTCTAATGAAACCTTAGCTAAAAAAAAATAAAGATTCAATCCAGTTGCACAGAGGAACAACAGGCATTGGTGAGTTGAGCATCTCATTTCTAATTTCCATTTGTTTACATGCTGTATTATTTCACAAGTACCAAATAGACTTGCATAGCCCATTTAGTTCATCTAGAGCTCAAACAACTCAGCAAGCACAACTAGATGCCAAGGGAGAGTCTTAGTAAACTCTAGTTTTGGGTTGGCTTCTATTATACAATATGTGTGTTTCATCTTCCTGGGCAAAGAAAGTTGCAGTTATATCAGACATAAGGGAAAATATACGTGTTTCTTTCACATACTCTCTTAAAGATGTCATGTACAAACTGGAACCATCCAAGTATTCTGGATTTGAAATGCAGCATATTTGAAAGGAACCAATTAGGAAGTAGTAAAGAAGATGGGAAAAGATGGCTGTTCTGATTGCCCACCATTTTATAAGCACAAGAATCTTGTATAGCAGGACACACTGAAAAACAATAGCTCAACATTGTTTGGGATGTATTTAGTGCGAAGTTATTGAAGTCCTATTGAACCCAGTGGTTTGGTTCTCATGTCCTGCCAAGCCAAAATTATTAATTGTGAGCCACAGTTGCTGAGTTCATGCAACACTCAGATCCAAAGAAGCCATATTGTGGTTTAATGTAATGTGTGAACCGAGCAATGGGTGTTTCAGCTAAATGGTAGTTTAAATCCAGGAATCTGAAACTTCAGTAGTCTATCATTTAGCTTTGGAAGTATTTAAAAATATAACAATGGGCTAGAACTCCCAAGAACATTTATAGCATCCATAATCCTTTGCCAAGAATGATAGGAGTTAAAGTTTAAAATACCTCCCCCATTTTAAAATTTCAAACTCTTGTATCTGCTTATCAGTTTGAAATTATTTTTAAGTTTGCTTCTGTCTCATCTCTACTGGATCATAAGTTGGTCAGCAATTTTGGGATCTCTGTTATAAAGCAAAGAATAGATTTATGGGAGTTTCTGTTGATATGTCATTCTTTGTATTTCTTTAGATGGGATCAGTTCTGAGGGGTGTCAGAAAGGATTAAATGAAGAACTATCCACTTTTTAAAGACAAAGTCTGGAAGAGAATGTTCAGGACCATAGATCTAGATAATGATCACCTATGGTGTGTTCTTTTTTACCTTAGTTTGGTATATAAATCCAGCATGCTATAATGTATTCAATAAATCATGATTACACAAATGTTGGTTTAGTAAGCAGTAAGCACTCAGTTGTATGTTTCCGATATCTGAATAGCAGTTACAGTACACAGCTAGTCTTCCCCAATCTAAATTGGACTGTCAACAGTCAAGGGGCTCTCTGCCAAAACCTTATACCTAGTTTTTGCAATAGCACCATTCTGTTTGCATGTTTTGCACTCTTTGAGACTTTTTAACAGTCTTGGAGTTAGCAGCTTGGAATGAATGCCAATAAAAGGCCAGTGGTTGCAGCTGGAAATACCTGCAAATGTATTGGAATGGCAGTTTTATTACAGAGTGATAACAAAACTTACAGCATTTATTTTTTGATATTTTTTGAGTCAGAACAGCTGTGGTTATAGAAAATCTTTAACATCTGCCTCTCTCACATACTCAGCTTTGGGAGGAAATGTTTCTGAGGAAGGGTTTCTTATCAGTTACAGGCCACTTTTCCTGGCTTGGCTTCTCTCTTATCCCAGGAGTTCTGCATCTTCAGCAAAACTGAGTGGGTGAAATGAAGGCCAATGCAATACTCCCTGTTATTCCTCATCCCCTATCAACTTCTCATTTCTGCAAACCAGATCCTTCTGTTTGGGCACTTTCCCACAACTCCTTCAAACCTGAAAAATTTGGCCTAAAGTGAAAAATACTTTATCTAGTTGATTCCCTTTTAACATAGATTAGGTATTTAGGCAAAGTTGGAGATTGGTTCAGGGTTTTGATTATTAGACAGAATAGATTATAGAATCTATCTACAACATAAAAAAGTTATGTTGTAATCATAGAGTAAGACATAAATGTATAATGTACATATAACTGCTGTAAATAGGATTGGGAGCTTTTTTTTCTTTTACTTTTCTGTCCCTTGTATTTTTAGCTTTCTCCTTCATTTTTGTTCTTTTCTTACTTTCTATTAGTCTGTATAATTTTTTATCTTCTTTTTTAAAAAAAACAATGACTTTGGAGTTGTTTGTGTTTCTACACATGTACTAGGAATTAAGATTTGCAATTAAGATTTAATTGGAATTGATTTAATTGGAAATAAGATTGGAATTAAGATTTACAAGCACTTTGCATGAAAAGGTCTACAACATGCTGTGGAGAGCATGGGAGTACACCTGTAAGACCTCACTAAACGTAAAGGTTAGTGATGAATATAGTGTTTGTTACTCATGGCCGACTCTGTGAGGTGGTGCTCATCTCTGTTTCCTAGCCAAAGAGCCAGCATTTGTCTGAAGATGCTTCTGTAGTAACGTGGCCAGCATGACTATACACCAAGGCATATGGACAGTCTTACCTTCCTACCAAAGGTGGTCCCTATTTATCTACTTGCATTTTTCCATGTTTTTGAACTGCTAGGTTATCAGGAGCTGGGGCAGACAACAGGAGCTCACCCTGTTGCACGGCAGCGCTTGGGTCTCGAACTCAGTCTGCCGACCTTCCAGCATCTTAAGTGCTTGCACCTTCACACCCCTGACCTCAGATTACATGTGTTTTTTCTCCAAGATCATGCTATAGCTGCAGAGAACAGCCATACCTTTCATAAAAGATGTAACTGCTTAAAGGAAATTTAAACGGGTACTATGTTTCCTGTACATTTCAAAGTACTTTTTGGCCTTCAAGTCTGAAATGCTGTGTTGTTGGACTAGGAATAAAAACATGGGGTCTGATTGATTTAATTTTTGCACTGAAAAAGGTGAATTCTGTGATCTGCATCAGAAAAATTATCTATTTTGCTTGCCTGCATAATTTTGCTAATGTTTTATAGGTCCTGCTATACAAGGATGTTGAGAGGCCATCTAGTCTGTTTACCGTTCAAGTGGTTCTCTGGTCTCAACCATTTCATATACCTTCAAATATTCCCTTTTAGCATGGCTAAATGGGTATATTTTGGGTGCTTGCATCCTGCAGTTTTATTTCATTCTCAAAGTAGAAACTTTTTTCTTTTTAATGAAATATGAGATGCTTCAGAAGCTGACAGAAGAGGACTATATTAGGAGGAGTCTAGTAGCACATTTTGGGACTTTAAAACATCATAGAGCTTATTTTTGCTTAAATTGCTTAACCCCCCCAATCAAAGGGTTTCAGGCAACCTCAGAAGGTCTTAACAAAGACAGTGAGCTTTTAATACATTATAATTGCTAATTGATAAGGTTCTGGCAATTGTTCTTGGAAAATATGTGTGTAAACTGCATCTACATAACCAAATTACTTCCCTCCTTTTCCCTCCCATCTCAACCCTCGTTTAAATCTTACTTGTCTAGCCACTCTGTGGGTCTGATGATGAGCTGCAGCTCATGGCAGCTTACACCCTTTAATAAAAATAGTATGGTAATTGAGAAAAGTGCCACCTGACTCCTTGTCATTTTTCAAAAGCTTTCTACTAGTTTCTTGGGTACAAGCAGCTTCCTTCACAGCCTACAGCAGTCAACTCTTAAATTTGCAGGCATTGTGCAGATGTGTGCAGCTGAGTTTGTTCACATCAATGCCTATCTATAACAGTCTGCACTATAGAGTGCTTTGCTGACATAGATAGAGTTCTTTCTCTAGTCTTTTAATGTGGGCAAAGGCCTCTTGAGGATCTAGCGTCAAACTTGGGAAGAGTTTGAGAAGGAAATAAATCTTACTTGTAGCTTTTGGAAAATGCTTGATAACATCCAGAATATTGCTAAGAAAGTACTAAAAACAGTTGGTGTTAAAATGTGTTTGTGAAGAGAAGGCAGCACTGTGTGCAATTCCTTTGCCTCTTTTAATTTTACTGTGGATCTCTGCCAAAGCATAGGAAATTTTATATATACCCAGTTTCTAACTGGTGTTAACAAAATTTGCATTACTTATTCTGAATATAGTTCCTGCTTGTAACTGCTGAAGCTAATATTAAATGGAATGTTATAGACATGATATGCATATTCCCCATGGATCAGCTATTCCATTAGGAGTTTGTCCATTAAAAACTAATTCTATTAATTTTCATTATTAAGTAGAATAAGATACAGTATATCATTCAAGCATTGCTACACAAGACAGGATACAACCAAATCCTTCGCAAACCAATTACACAATAAAGTGGGAAGTATGCCAGCTAGTTTATGCATAGTTATGAATATTATAATAGTCACTGCAGTGGAGAAGATTTAAATGGGAAGATGGAAAGCAAAGAGATGGCATAAAAATATATTTAACTATTTTCTTTTTGTGCACAATTATTATTAGAAAGCCATGAATAGTAAACTTCCTGAACATACATGTCTGTCAGGCTTAAAGGACCAGACCCAAAAGGTGAAGTTCAAGGTAACAGATTTATTGGTCCTGCATAATTACAAGAATTTGCCCAACTGACTGTTAAACACTTGCACTACTAAGGTTCAAAGCTCTCAGGAGGGGTTCAACTTCTTACACTTGAGAATGCATACTGGCTCTGTCCTTTCTCCCTCAATTTCGATATAAACAGATTTTTAAAACTTGATCTTGTATAATGTATCAAAATACAGAACAGAGACTGAATCTGACATTTCTTACACCATTCTACAGGAGGGTTAAGTTTTATACTTCTACGAAAATGATGTCTAACAAAAAGCTGCATAAGTTAATTAACTAGCATTCAGGTTTTTGGACTATTCTCTGAGCAGTTGCACTGTGTCAGGATAGTGATACTCCCACCATCTTAGTTTCATTTTGCTTGCTTTTCTGAAAACCAGAAAGTTTGAAAAGGTGGCGGGGAGAAAAACCGGACCTCACAGAAAAGCAGAACATGTGTCCCGGGCCTAAATAGGTTGCATCTTCTAACCAGTTAGACTTGTGGGCTCCTACTTATACTGTTCACATCACTCTGATGAGGGAAATTTCAACTCTATCTTCTCTTTTGTTCTCCGTAGGTCACCCACAATGCTGCTGTTTTTATCCTGACAAATAAGAACCATATAAGTTTTGGAAACAACATCCAGTCTTGGACAGAGCAGAGGTACGCAGTCCAGCACTTTTCAAATACTTTGAGCTACAGCACCCATCATTCCTTAGTATCAGCCTTGCTAATTGGGGATACATAATTGGAGAGTACTGTATTGGCTTTCCTTCTTCTAATTACATATATGGAAAATGTATAATATTTATGAATTGCATGCTGTTTAAGATCATTTTCAGCTATTAGTAGAAGAGAGAAAATCTTCGGTTATTCATCTGCAATGAGTTAAGACGTGATAATTGCATCAAAGGAATATTTAATGGTTGAGACTTTCCTGAGTAGAAAATTAGCAAATGAATTAAGCCCAATGTGAGCAGAAAACTTGACATTAGCTAGACTTTTTTTCTGCCCTCTCTTTAAAGGTTAAGATTGTATAAACAGAAGACTTCATTTCTCTCTTCTCTCCCTGTCTTCTGCTTAATTAAGATTGTTTATTTTTCCCTCTCCAGCCAGGATTTGACCGGTTGAAAAGATGAGTATGTGTTATGATAATGAGACAGTTGAGTTCTTCTATAACAACAGTGGGAAGGAGCTAATTCATGAATGGAGACCTAAGGATATCTTGCTTGTTGCCCTTGGCTTAACAGTCAGCATCTTTGTACTGTTCACCAACTTGCTGGTCATCACAGCCATTGTTATCAACAAGCGATTTCACTATCCTATTTTTTACCTGTTGGGGAATCTGGCTGCAGCTGATCTTTTTGCTGGGATTGCATACATGTTCCTAATGTTCCACACTGGGCCAAGGACAGCTAAACTCTCCCTCAATACTTGGTTTGTCCGGCAGAGCCTCTTAGACACCAGCTTGACTGCCTCAGTAGTCAACCTGTTGGCCATTGCAGTGGAGCGTCACCAGACGATTTTCACCATGCAGCTCCATAGCAAGATGTCCAATCAGAGAGTAATTATTCTCATTGGCTGCATCTGGGTAACAGCCCTCCTGCTGGGTCTTATCCCTTCGTCTCGCTGGCACTGTTTGTGTCAGCTGGATGATTGCTCTACAATGGCTCCTCTCTACAGTCGCAGATATTTGACCTTCTGGGCACTCTCCAATCTCGTCATCTTCCTCATTATGGTGGTTGTCTACACGCATATTTTCATCTACGTCAAAAGGAAGATGGCACGGATGTCCAAGCATACGACATTCCACCCACGCTACAAGGAAACTATGATCAACCTCATCAAGACAGTGACCATTATCCTCAGTAAGTAGAAGTGCTATCTCCAGTTTTTCTTCAGAGTTTTTTTTTTCTGAACACATACAAGTGCTTGTTTTTCCGTCAGTAAGACCCATGCATCCACATGTACCCAATACACTTCCATTTTAGGATAAAATTGTTATCTGTAGAAGTATAGAAAAAAGAAGTATAGAAGTATAGAAAAGGAATGAGTATTGAGTAAAGGAATAAAGACAAAAGAAAAGGAAATTAAATATAGTTTATACAGATAATCTCACTCAACAATGCCAATTGGGAAACCCCTTTGTTAAATGATACAGTTGTATGTAAAAAAATGTAACTGTGCTGCTTAGTGATGGAGGGTCTGGCAGCCTCAATTGCTATCATTAAGCATTGATTGTGCAAGTCGTTAGGTGAGGACCTCACATAAAAAGACCTTCCAGCTTTTCCTTTGACTTTGCTTGTTGGAAGGTAGCAGGGAAGGTCACAAATCCCAATCACAGAACTTTGTGACAACCCTAAGTACAAAGATCCATCATAACTGCCACTTATTCAGTGCTATTGCTAAATTTGAATAGTCACTGAATGAGTGGTCAGTAAATAAGGACCATCTGTATGAACACCCTTCATTTTGTGTCTCCATAACTTTGTATCTGTATAAACCATCCTTGCTTCCATCCAGGTCCATACACCCTTCATATACCAACACCTCTCCTTAAGAATTTCATCAACTTCATCTAACTGTGGCTTTTTCAGTTGTCCCCTTCTTTCCAATTCATTCATTCTTCTTTTGTATATACATTTTACAATTCAGTCCTCATTCATTCTAAAATTTCACTCACTTTTGTATTCAATTCCCTTAGATGGCATTCTTGATCTCATACCTTTCTATTTTTACACATTGTTCTTTCACACCTAGCTCTGACTTCCATGTAACAAAATGGGCAGAAATGTGTTCTTATATTCAGCCTGTTAGCTTCTTTTGTTTTACAGCAAACATACGAATAGATAAAAGAATTTTCTTCCTTCACAGTGTGCTTTTAATGTGAACAGGATGTTTGGGATATTGTTAATAGGAGCAGGAAGCTGTTTTGTGTCTTACCATCATCTTAGACATGATGGTCTTTTCTGGCATTCCAGAAAACAGTAACTTCTGAATGGTCATAACTGGGGACTGAACCAAGAACTTCCAAATTTAAAAGACATAATGCATGATAGAGTCATTGTTATCCCATCAAGGAACTTTGAAAAATGGTTGATATTGAAATCCTTTGAACAAATATTTTGAGATTCTAAGCCAAGTCATCAGAACAGCCAGCTTTTATAATTCAGTGAATCTGTTTTATTTTATTTTTCATTATTTGAATAGATTATTCTGCTGTGCACAAGAAAAGCAGCAGGAGGCTGCTTTGTCTTAGCAGAAGTTAGAGGGAACTGAGCCATATTCTAAGAGATAATTGCCCAAGCTGTATAATCCCCTGAGGACTAAGAGGCAGTCAGAAGAATGCAGGGGGTTGCTCTCTCTGTTATGATGAGCTATCTTGGCTTTGTGTATGGAGGTGTGACAAGGCTCCCGCTGCAGGAGACGATGAAGTGAGGAATGCATGACTAGACCAGAGGGCAAATTAACATCATTTCTCAAATGAAAGGCTGAACTATTCTTCCCTCTCCCCCCATAGATGGATGTATGTGCTTTTTTTTAATAATCTACACATGAACTAGCAAAAATTAGGTTCATATTGTTTTCTGAGAATGGCAGCTTGTGGGCTTGCTTTGGCTGATTTTTCTTTTAACATTTGAGTGCTTCAGGCCTAGCTCCAGTTCATATTTAATGGGGTCATTAAGTAAGCTATTCCTCATCTGCAAACTCTCCAGCTATGACAGTTCACATGGGCTTTGTGCAGGGCAATCTGATTCTGCCACATTAATGCTGCCACCTTCAAAGTCATGCAAATGGATATTTCAAAGAGTACAAGAGCATAGCTACTACATGTTTCTTGTGTGGATCCAGATTTATTTATTAAATGTATTCGCTGCCCATCTCACTACTAGCTACTCTGGGTGGCTTATAGTAAAATAATAATAAAATATTTTCCTGTATAAACTTGTCATCGAGCTCAATTAGCCAAGTGGCATTAGCTACGATGGCTACAGAGTTGTAGGCCTTCTTATCTGCCCCATCGTGCAAGATGTTGCTTTCAGACCTGAACAACTGTGGGTTTTTTTATTGCTATTCTTACTTAGTGTCATCTACTGCATATTAAGGACCTGATAGTTTTGCAATATAAGGCCACATTCCATCCAATAAATAAAATTAAGGCGTAAATGCAAATTTCACCTAGAATTTGATTCTCAACTTTTACTGTTAAAAAATAGCTGAGTAATAAACTAGACAATTGAGACTTCTCAGGAAACGGAAGAATGACTGACATTAAGAAACAAGAATACAAGAAGCTGGGTTCAGATTCTCATGTGCTGAGCCATAATATGATTTGTTTGATTTTATGTAAGCTCAGCCATTCTTGTTGAACCATGGTTTCTGAATTACTGTGCTGTGTGAGCTGACCCACTCTAGGTTAGTGTGATACATGAATTCAGTCATGGTATAGTGGTGGTCAAGAAGGATTGTACATTGTATAAGAATAGGCAAAATTATATTGCTTCTTCATCCAGTGTGTTATTTGTAGAAATTAATTGTAGTTGTGGTGGTAGATATAGTAGAACAGATTGCAGAATTTGTGTGTTATTTGAAAGTACTGTACTTTTTCTATAAGCTTTCATTATAATTGTATTTATTTTGTGTTTGATCCCTAAATTGTGACAACTTAACTATGATTTATTAAGGCAATCTCATTTTAATAAACTGTGATTTGAAGTTGGATTATTTCAATAAACTAATATTAAAATTAATCATATTTTTCATTTTGTACATAACAGTAAACTTGTGGTTAAACAGGAACAAAACTTCTGAAGTCCTTGCAGCTACATCAGCACAGTGAATTGCTGTTTGAAGACTCTTCAAAAACACAGTATAGTTTAGTATTGCATCGAAATAATGGGTGCCTTGAAGTGAAAACAAAAGTCAACAAAAATATCTAGAAAGTAATATATTACTAAGATATTAGCAAGCACAGTCATTTTTGTGTATGTTTGGATTCCTTTGTGTAAAGTACATAAATGCTGATATTACAGCTTTTAACAGTGCAATGTTTTATTGTATGTCTTTAATAAGAACTTGATTTACTTTTTATACAGGGAGGGATATCTCAATATCAACTGACAGAGTCACTATGTGACATGGGCAGCTATACAAATAAATCAAACTGGTCATCTTCATGATAAGGATTTCTTTTCTTTTGAAAGTGCCTATTCTCACATTTTTTCAAAAAAAAATAACTTCATTGAGGGCAAAACATGGAATCTTTCCAGAAGTCTCAATACACTCAGGTTTAAAATGTGCATGTGTATCAGTAAGGAAGGGCATTCACTTAAAAGAATGCTGAAACCTGTTTAATTTGGATTTATTTACTTATTTTGTGATTGACAAGATGCAGAACACATTGTAATTTCATGGGCTACTTATAAAGCATTTTTTCATGTGTGTTCTTCAAATACCAGAAATCAAATACCAAATTGAAGAGTATCTGGAGATTGCAGCTGGTACAGAATGTGGCTGTGTGGATGATTTTAAGGGCCAACAGATTGGCCCATGTAACACCTTTGTTCCGTGAGCTTCATTGGTTGCCAGTCTGCTTCCAGGTACAATTCAGGATGCTAACATTGACCTTCAAAGCCCTTCATGGCATGGGACCAGGCTATCTGAGGAACCGTGTCACCCCGATGGGGA
>JANHZU010010796.1:370655-382302 GCA_032468055.1 Acrochordus granulatus | reverse complement strand
AAACATACTTAATTTAGCCAAGGGCTAAGCAATATACATTTTCCAAATGTTTCTAACTACACTTTCCACAGTTCTTGCTGTTCACTACATCGCAAGGCCTACATCCTCTATTCCAAAACACCTGGAGTGCAGCAGTTTACCTTGATGTGGTCTAACTCACTATATGCATCTGAGTAATGTTCAGTTCCTCACCATAGGCTGTCTAAATTTTATCACTTGCTCTAAACATAAACAAAAAACAAGCTTGTTTTCTCATTCTCCAACTCCCAGCATCAAGGGAAGATTCTTCTAAGATCAATGTATCCTGCCAATAAGTATCCCAAACTGGTTGGAACAGCTTACTGAGTCATAAAACCGTGGGCCTTCTAGTCCTCTGAGACTCCTTTGCATTTGCTGAAAATAAAGCACTCATTAAAAACAACTCCAATTCCAAAAAGAAGTCTGAAGTTCTCAAACCCAGAATCATAACTATCTTAACAGTAACAACAGATTTTTCCCCTTTTTAATTTCTATAGCTGGTTGGGAAAAGGATTTTAGAAGACGGGCTCGCAAAGATCTCTCTTACTCACCTCTGTTGGGATTTCCACAAGTCCAAACTGTTCATTGAACTCTGGGGAGGAGCCAGTCAAAAGGGCAACAATTGCTAGTCCTGAAAGGATGATGCTCCATAGCAGAGGTTTGTTTTCCCTTAGACTTTCCATGAATGGGTGGCCCTAAAGAAAACCAAGATGTGGAATGACGGCCAAACCATAGTAATTTAGGAGTGAAAGATAAACTGCAGGTGTCATACAACGTACTAATAAAAACTATTTCTTCACAGATAAACTTACTTGTTTTATCATTGATCAAGTTATTTGGCAAGAGTTTTCTTACAAAGCGGATGGATATTTTCCTGTATGTTTCCTAATAGTGGTTGCATTTGTCAGCAGCCTCACCTTTACTAAAATCGATAAAAGTATCTCAAACTAAAAACAGCAGCTAAGAACACTCATAACCACTCAGACCACAAAACAAGCTCTTTCATTATGTCATATATTCTACTATTCTCATATTCCTCCTTGTTCTACATGGCATAATTAGACATTTGAAGTTTCTCTGTAGTCTCTGTTTCGGTTCCATCATGGCACCAACTGCTTTGCATACCACTTACAATATAAGACCTGATATGCAGCATCAGGTCCTGGCACAATATGAATCAGGAGATAAAAGTACTAGCAATTATGAAAACTAAGCATATCTCACCTTATAATTGATAGCAAATGTAGCCATCTGCATGGCCATAGACATGATGTAAACAGTGCTATTCACAAGACTGGGTTCAAACTCCTTATAGAGATCCACAAAGTCTTCTTTCCTTAAAGAAACAAAGATCCTTGAATGTTTTTCTCAGTCCGTCCAGTCTTGAGTATCCTCCAGATGACCTATCATCCCACTCTCACAATTCTCCTAGCAGCATGGACATCACTGAGAATTCTGGGATTTGAAGGCCACATATCAGGAGAACACACATTTTACCTATATTAACATACAGCTCAGGCATTTTTACTTCTGATTCTATACCCTCAAGTTTAAATCCAAGCAGCACTCACTTGGGTTCACTGCGGGCTTGTGCTCCTTGATACAGATAAACTAGACTGACAAAATGCACCATAAATTGTAGCAGCACTGTAAGAACTGTATATAGATTGAAGATATTAGGGAGCGGTCGCTCTTTGGAGAGTGTCTTCAGAGGCTGGAAACAAGAAGAAATGGATGAGGTTTAGAATTCTATCGGAAGTTTGGAGCCCACTTGTTAACACTGGGAAACATCCTGCAGGCTGGTTACTTTGACAATGGCCCCCTAAGAGAAAAGGCCTGTCAACTTGCTGGAAGAATAAAGACTTCAAAAGGAAGTCAGTTCAAATCCATTTTGAAAATTGCTTTGCGCATATAGAAATGTTATACCTAAGTAGTTCTCACCAGCCCTCAAAGTGAGTTTTGACTCCTGGCAACTGCATAGACAAGTCCCTGCAAGGTTTTTGGAAGCTGAGATTTTTGGGAGGTTTTGGTTTGTCTTTCCTAGAGCTGAGAGAAAGGAACTGGCTCAAGAATAGTTCCGTGGAAATGTCTGAACTTAAATTGTATGTTTTAAGTGTTCTCAGCATGAAGCAAAAGACATCTTTTGAATGGTTTCAAGATCAGAGTAAAACTTGCAGTTTTGTTAAAACGTCAGTTTCAAGTATGCCATACTGAAGCATTATGATTGGGCTGCTTTATCCCCCAACTTTATACATCCAAATCACTGAAGTCTCTGAATGATTGGTAAACAAGGACTACTCACTTTTTCACTCACGTTTTCTTTTGGTTTTCTGCACATCCCAACATGCCACCAAACCAAACTTTATAGCATATATCACAAACAGCAAACTTATAGCCTACTTACAAAGGTTCTATTCCACTGAATTCTAATGAATTCAACCATATGTGATCTCTCACCCATTGATCACTTTTCCTATCTTCCCCTCCAATAAAGCATCTTTCTTCTTTCATACCTTGGATCGAGAGATGAAAAGAAAGCAGCCAGCCAGGAGCAAGCCCTGCAGTGTAGCCTGGAAATCACTGAACTTCACACCTTCCAAATAAAGGACACTCTGGCTATAGGCCAAGATGAGCGCATTCAATGCCAAGATCTTGAACATCTGGAGCGTGGTGACCAATGTGCAACGGCCCTGCTTGATCACGTGACAGACTGCAGAGGATGAGAAAAGGTTTCTGCTTGGACCTTTTACTTGTGCTCTTTTCATTGTCTTTCAATCTAGAAAGGCCCCTGGAATTCTAGAGAAGATGACAGCACTTTTTCTCTGGCTCTGCTCTGCTTGCTTTTTAACTGAAACTTTCTCTAAGGACTCAGCCTAGGTTCTTCAAAAAGTTGTAATACACAAGTCACATGTGACAATATTCAAGGTAAATGTCCTCTTCAATATACAATGTTGGGTGTTACTGGTTATAACATGAGAATAAAATCATACTTGCTACTGTGTACATTCACTATAAAGTTTCCAAGTGAATTTATGCCACTGCATCTAAAGTACAGTGCAGGGCTAAAGTGCATAACATTCTTCCTTAGCACATCCTTCCTTCCTCCCATACTTACTGCACTGTATAGAGGAGAGCTTAGAGGTGAATGGAGCTGCAATACTGGCATCACCCAACTTCACAATGGGTACGTGCTCCTCCTCCAAATCTTTTAGCACTTGGCTGATCCTCTCCTGCTAGAAAAAGAAGAAGAGAAAAACATCCTGATTCAGTATAAACTCCCAATCAGGCAATCCTATCTACAGGCTACAGGCAGTCTTTCTACAGACTACAGGCAGTCCTTGACCGTAATCTGGACTGGAATCTTGATTGTTGAATGAAGTGGTTGTTTAACAAAATGGCCACATGACTGCTTTGCCCAACAATCACAATCCTTGTATTCCTGGTTGAAGTTGTTAAGCAATCTTGTGAATCGTTAAGTGCAGGCCTATACAAGTACCATGGGGTGAACTTGCACTTTGATATTTGGGCAATCAAGAAACAATCATGATCAGAATAATTACTGATCCCCGTATTCATAGTTTTTTTCAACAAATTATCTATGATATGGGAGAGTACCTTGTATTCATTGAGAATGTGATAATAAAGACAATATTGAGACACTGCTATGAAGAAGATCTAAAATACAGGTTTTAGCACATTGCAGATAGTCCTCAACTTACAACCACAATTGGGACCAGAACCCTGGTAGTTGAGCAAAGTGATAGTTAAGCAAGACACCCATGTGACTGCTTTACTCAATGACTGCAATTCAAGGATTCCCAACTATTGTTGTTAAGCAACTGTGCAGGTAATTAAATGGAATTCCAGGTAAGGTGTGCAGGCTGCTTCAGAAGAATGGGAGAGACTCAGGGAGGCTCTGCTCAGGAGCTGAAAATCCCCCCTGTTGAAATCCAAGCAGGATTTTCAGTGCCTAAGCAGAAAGACACACTCAGGCATAACCTGAAGAGATCTCCTACTCCCTGAGGCATCCCGCATTCTTCATCTTACTGCACTACTCCATTCTCTGCTTGGATCTCAGCTCCCTTTCATCTCAGGAGGTTGGCTGAAAAAGCTGTCTGCCAAAGGAGTTCAACTCCCCTCTGTGCACAAAAGGGAACTCTTCTGACAGAGTGTAGGAATGCAGATTTGAGCTCTGTTTCTATGCCCACTGAAGAAGTTCAGCTCCCCTCAGCAGGCAGCTTTTACAGCCAGCCCCGAGATAAGGAGGAGTCCTCTCAGTAGATGGCAGCAGCTTGCAACCTTCTCTGCTGGCTTTCCCATAAATTCTGGGGAGCTGATGGAGAAAATTGCAAATGGTGATCACATGACCATGGGGCACTTGGCAACTGGTCATAAGCACAAACAAGTTGCCAGGCTCCTTGACTGCAATTATGCAACTGTGGAAATGGTGGTGTAACATTTTGCAATGGACAGAAGTGCTTTATAGGCCATAAAGCACCCTTTCTGAGGCTGTTATAATTTCAGGTCATCATTAAATGGTCATATGTTGAGGACTACCTCTACCTCTAGAATAAACACAGTATGGAAAAGCTATTCTTGAGGAAAAGGAAAGACAAGAGGCCAAGATCTGCTTAATCCAAAGTAACTGGGAATTTAAGAAGTCTAGGATGTACTGAGCTGGAATGCATGTAATTTCCATTCGTTTCAGTACTGTTTCTACATGCACTAAACAGAATTTGTAGCTGGAGTTCTGACTCTTCCCTCATCTTCTTTCACATCACAAAGGGAAAAAAAAGCGCAGAAGCATAAGTGAAGTCAGCAGCATAATAGTTGCAGGAAAAGAGGCAGAGAAATAAAACAGAGTTCATAACCTACTCGTTGTATAGCAAGCTGCTCCTCTCTAAGAGACATGAGCCTTTGCTTGGCAGCCCGGGAAGTGGGCCTCATGTTGCTCCCAACCAGAGAAGAGGAGGGAGGAGGTCTCCCATCAGTTATTCCATCACGAGGCTTTTTTTTGCGCTCAGGGATTCGCTCTGGAGCATTAGCTAGTAGGGCCACACCTGCAAGAGTGAATCATATCCCTGATGACACAAGCATGCTCAGGTGAGCTTTTTTCAGGGTAGTTGAAAACAGGGAAAGATATGGAGGTTTTAATATGGGCCAAAAACCAATGATCATGAAGCATGGATATTAACAATACTTAAAATGCTCTATCTGGGATAATTTACAGAATATGGAATTATAAGAAAAAGCTGGATTAAATATAGAAAATGGAAACTGATTTTTTTAACAGAAGTGTAAATACAACTATGATTTGATTGTAGATAAATATAATAAATTTAAACAGGCTAATTTGTTTAACTTTGCATTGATTGGACTTTTAATCAAACCAATTGATTTACCTTTCAGAAATATCAATACATATATGTGAAGGAAAACTAAATGTTTAATCAAATAGCCCAATCAGTTAAAAGAGAATAACAATAAGTAGTTCATATTAATTGGTTCATAGATACCTACAATTAACTTTACAATAACACATTTTTTTAAAAAAGCATTTCCTCTTGAGTGAGAGTATATTGCTTCCCAGATACTTATTCCAGTAAGTGCATGAATAACTTCAAAATAAAGTGTCTTTTTTAGAATAACAATTTATAGAAAGCTAATAATTAAGCAATGAAGCTTTATCACAAACAGACCAGACTCTGATTAGAATAACAATCTTTGCTTTTAAATGAATTAGTACTCACCCACATCGGCATGCTTCAGAGCCCCCACATCATTGGTCCCATCCCCACACATCAGAGTCACATAGCCAAGTCCCTTCAGTGTTGTGATTACAAATTCCTACAATGGGAAAAATAAACTCAACAAAGAGGCTTTGCATAAAATTGTCTAGAACAGAGGTTCTCAACATTCACAATTCTGTGTAGGTAGTCCTAACTTACAAACTGTAATCAAGCCCAGAATTACAGTCACAAGTCATTATGATTGTAAGCGATTGTGGTCATAAGTTGAAGCATCATATGACTGCACTTGATTTTTCAACATATTTTGCAATGGTCGTTAAGCTAATGCTACAATCATTACACAAATTCATTTTCCCCAATGGGCATTTCTTGCTGGAAACTAGAAATAAACACCGAAAATTGTCAAAAAACATCCCAAATTGCAGTCATGTGCTGCAGGACCCTGGAAATGGCCTATAACCTCCTAAAATGAAAAACTGAAGTCCAATACTTATGAATACACAAATTACTTCACTGGGTTAGGATTGGACAAGGGAAATACATGCACGCACACACTAAACTTTGACCCACTGAGTCATTGTTTCAGCAATATTCCCTTACCTAAACTGAGAAAGAGAATGACCACAGATAGGCAAAAAAGCAGTGGGAGTGACTTCTCACTTCCTGTCGGCTTCCCCATTGACTTACCTTGTGGGAAGCTGATAGATAGCATTGGAATTGATTATTGCATGACCTCAGCTAACTACAGCAGCACAATGGCATTGAAGTGGCCACAACTTTGCAAAATTTTAATCCTACAGGAGTAATGGGCCTCTGATTTTGGACACATTCTTTAAATTAGCCCAGTCAAGGTAGATTGATTCAAAAACTGTTGCCCAATTAAAGGTTACAAATAGACAACAGGAGAGTTTTAGTACACATCACACACACATATACAAACTACAATGATGATAAAAGGTAAAAGCTAAAGGTTTTCCCTTCCAGTTGCATCTGATTCTAAGGGGCAGTGGTCATCTCCATTTCATAGCAGAAGAGCCAGTGTTGCCCAAAAAAGCTTCTGTGGTCATGTGGCTGGCATGACTATACTCCAAGATGCACAGAATGCTGTTATCTTTCCACCAATTAAGGCAGTATCTATTTATCTACTTGCATTTTGCATGCTTTCTAACTGCTAGGTCGGTAGGAACTGGGGCAAGTAACAGGAGCTTACCCTGTTACGTGGCACCTTCTGGCCAAGCAACCCAACGTCTTAACTGCTAGGCCACTATGCTCACAATAATGATAGACATGTACCATTTAAAAACCTAAATGTTTTTTATTTGCAATAGGCAAAACCCCAAACCCAATACAATTTAAAACTCTACACTGGGTTAAAAAAATGAAAAGAAAATTGCAGATTTATACAAGGCTCTGAAACTGTCAAATTGCTTTGCATTTACATACTTTTGCACTCTACAGATATCCCTGCAAATAAAGAAAGGGGAGGAAGGCATTCACTCGCAACCTTTTATCTACTCTGAGAAACACTTGGTTCAGTAATTTGAGATTTGGGTCATCAAAAGATAGCAGCAAAAAGATAAGTGCTCTTTACTGCCATCTTGGTGAATACCTACAGCCCAGATATGATAATCATACAATTACTGTACTGTTAGTCTTTACAAGCACATGAACATTCATAGGTTGTAACTACGTGGCAAATACCAAACCTTCATTTCAAACCCACAATTATAAAAAAATAAGTAGTAGCAACTGGTATCTTTGCCTCAAATTCAGTAATTTTGCTTTTTAGCTGAGGGGGAAAAAGAGCTTCTCAATAATTTAATGTTGCAAGCTAGGACATGTAAGATTAGGAATATCAGAAAGAAAGCACAAGATCTTTGCCATAGTTTGTGCCTCTCTGCATGTCACAGTCCCTTTTTACTACCAGAAAAAGAACAACCTCTGCTATTTTATGTAATGGCAGGGTTTAGAAGTATACCAGACTAAGTAGTTTGCCTTTGCAAAATCTGAAGATGAGCCTGACTACAAATCAGCAGGATGAAGGGTATTTTCGAGGTCCAGCAGGTTGAAATCATAAAACACCTTCCATTAAGGCCATAGCTCTGCCTAGCTTAAAATCTGTGGCTCCACCATGGCAAGGTAACACATTTACACGCATACACACACAATCAAAGATCTGCTTCAAACAGTGACTGCTTTAAAAACAATGCTGTGAAATTCATAGCTTCTCTGGAATCTCTCTGTCCAACATCCTCTACATTGCTTCTCTTTAACATATTGTAATAATCCAGGCAATACACTGTCAATTCTCAGGAATGTATGGCTTCTCACATCTTGCTGGAGTAGAGCAATCTACTTAAATCCCTTCTGATTTTAACTATGCCTGCTGAAATGGATGGGAACTGCAACCACTACCACCTGGAAGGCCAGTTTCTCCATAACTGCTGGAAAGTACTGCTCTTCCTTCTATTTCTGGAAGAGATGTCTGTATTTTCAGGCAAGACATTAGTTTTCTAAAAAAAATAATAAAGCTCCACAACCTTTGTGTGGATCAGCTAAGGAACAGCTGGGATGGGTATTATGGAAAAAGACCACCTGCCTTCTGCTTGGGTGCGACACGTGCAAAAACTTGGATGTGTGGAATGAGTTTAAGCAGCAGCTGTGAGTCTGTAGCCTGCAGTTGAGCGAGACCCTCCCCTGTGATGCACAGATTGTGGTTGCTGGTCATTTCCTGCAGTGAATATGGGACAATTGGGAAAATGATGGTGCCACTGATGGACTGCCATTGCCAACTGGAACCTGGAGAAGAAAAGTGTATTTAGCATAAGCAGATGGCTCTCTGTTTGGTAGCCTCATCTAGGAAAAGTACTATTTGACAGTGAGAGAATAATTCTCTTAAACACCATAGTTTGAACACTAATCACCAAGTGGAAAGCCACTGAAAACAATAAGCAGCAGCACAACATAAATAGCGCAGTGTGATTTTACTGGATCTCAGGAACAATAGCTAGGTGACGACTTACACTGTCCTGGAGAACAAAGGCTGCAAAAAGTGATAACATGCTCTGTGCAAAGTTGCAGCAGCATCTGTTTACTCTCCCTCCCTCCCAGAGTTTTTTACCTTTACTATGTGGCTGCAAAATGAGAGTCTCTTCCTTTTGGGTGAAGTGCAGCTCCTGGGCCACATGACAAGCAGTCAGTGGGCTATCACCTGTTATCATCACTACCTGTAGAGTGGGGATAAAGGGGCAAGTTTGTGCTACATGACTATAGGCAATGTGCAGTGAAGTTGCTCCGCAGAACCAACAATCTATTTCAGAAATACTGCTTGAAAAAGCATTTTTCAGAATGTGCATACAAAAGCAGCATGTAGCATGTTGGTAATGGAAAATATAGTCTTTGCTGAAGGATATGCTTCCTCCTCCTCTGCAGGCAATTATGGAAATACAATTTTGATCCCATCATCTCCTGAACTGGAACATCCCATTTGTATAATGGACTAAAGATGGAATACCCATGCTGCAGAAAGGAAAACTTGTGCTTGCTTATGTCCTCCACTCCAAACAGGAGAAAAATATGCTATCCCAAAGAAGAAGTGTTCACCTACCATAGTAATATGCCACCAACTGTAGATGTTGAGAATAAAGGTCTACTCTAAGAGGGCCTGGGGGCTTTCCAGGGGATGCTCAGTTTCTGAGGAAAACTAAATGCCTGAGCGGGTGGCTTTTTCATCTGCTCCTGCAGGATTTTTTTGTTTGATTAGCTTTTCTTTAAGAGTTATCCTACTGTTGTAGCCAATTTATCTAAAAACATATATAGACTGCTTTAATTCTGAAAAAATACTGTAATACGTTTCACTCCTTTGGATTGGAGGAAGCGGCAAAAGAATGGTACAGATCCAGCAAATGGGAAGAGGGGACAGAGAATTAGGAAGACTGGTGAATCTATGCAAGCTGGGTCAAACATTTGCCTTGGGCCCTCTTGTTGGTGTCTTCCTGAGTTTCTCAGCCATAACTCACATGGTGGGAAGCGTTCAGGATCTCACGGATAACTGGCTTTGAGTCGACTTTAAGTGGACAGGAAACTACAATGAAGCCCATGAATTTCAGGTCACATTCCAGAGCCTCCCGCTTTATTTCTCGTGCCTTTGGTGAGGAAACACAAAATATGAGCATGACTAAGACATTTTGACATAAATGTTACACCCCCATCCTCACAAGTGATAACAGCTCTGAAACCATTGCATGCCTTTCTACAGGTCACACAAGTGAGTATATTGAAGAAGTGAATCCAGCCTACATTTAATTTTTTTCTCTCTCCCTACTCTACCACCTTCATGACTTCCATGTTTTTATGATTCTACGTTCATTCCATGATTGTCCTGAGTTAATAATATACTCTTAAGTGGGATTTGATTTCTAATTCATTACTGATTTGGGCTTATTGTATTATGTGGGACAACTACTGTGTTTGTTTATCCAATAAAGCAAACCACAATGCACAAATCCAACTTTTGCCACTGGCCCCCTTCCCAGGACAACCCATTCCAAAATGTCTGGCCAATTAGTCGCTGTCCCATTTTTCTCCTCTCCCTTTTCTCCAGTCTATCTTTTCCTTAAATTCATTGGAAACGGTCTTCACATCTCTCCATACATAAATAGATTGCAATTCATAAGCATTTATACCACAAGACATTGATCCTCCTTTCATTATACCCAAGAAGTTCATTCATTCATGCCTTTGCTTGCCCTTCTCTCTATTTCTCTCTTGCTCTCTACTGCAGTGATTAATCCTACTCTGCACAGTTCTTTGCAATCACTTTAAAAAAGCTGTACTATCCAAGGCCATACTGCCTGCATTTCTATGGCTTGTTATTTTGCCCACTCTTTCAAACACCCTCACCCTCATCACTGCCTTGTGCATCTGTGAACAGCTTTCCGAGCAGCAACTGTGCTACTTACATTTCAAGGACAACATGACAATATGCCTAAAGAACCCCCACCACCCCTCAGGCAGACTTCATTGTATTTCTGCCACATGAGAAGCAGCTTTTCCTCTACTTACAACAGAGGGAACTTCAAATTAAGAAAGGAGGTATTGCCAGGCTGTATGCTTCTGTCAAGAGAGGACGGTTTGCTATCAAGAAGAAAAGGGTCTGGAATAATGCAATTAAATTGGTTGCTCCACACTTCCATGAGGAGAGGTAAAGTGGGGCTACAAGAAATTATATGAGTTTGGGGTAAGCAGAAGGAATACCCCATTTTAAAAAGAAGCATATAAGCCATTGATTTATAACTAACAGGTTTATTATAGACAGACAATTCTATCATACATGAATTGTATCTCCCAGAGCAGCAAGTTTCTTATGCAGCTTATGGCACATATGCTCTTGTACAGATATGGGGAAAGAAGATTTGAAACTTACTTGCTGATGAGTAAGATGCCCCAATTCTTTATAGCCAAGTGCCAAAACCCTGGCTCCCTCACGTGAGATCTCTGTGTGAATAACATCATACGTACTTGGGCACTGAGAGAACTGCATAAAAAGACAATGACAATTAATATAGCTGGAAGAAAAATGATATATTTAACCAAACTGACAGGATTGGCTATATTCCCATTCATATATAAGGGTGTGGAGGCAGGAAGGGCACATATGTACAGGATCCTCCTGACTGGACACACACAAAAGAAAGTTCAACCAATGTCATATTTCTTCAAATTGGTATATAAGAATAGGGTATTTCCCGGTATGCTGGCATTATTTATTAATCACATTTCTATGCCGCCAATTTCCAGAGACTCTTGGTGGCTTACACAGGTTAGGGATTGTACATTTCTTTATTTTTACCCCGCCCCCCTCGGCTGGCCAGCAATGT
>JANHZU010010796.1:313688-347871 GCA_032468055.1 Acrochordus granulatus | reverse complement strand
TATAGTATAGGTAATCCTCAAATTAGGACCATAATGGAGCCTGCCCATTACAGTAGTCAGTCATCCGACCAAGCTGATTTTACAATCTTTTCTGTCGTGGGTTGTTAAGTGAACACTGCTTGTTAAACAAATCCGTGGTTTGCTATGAGTTAAAGGTGCTGGTTTTTGGCAAAACTATTGAAACTGACCACGGGATGCTGCAAACAACAATAAATACAGCCCAGTTTCTGAGTGCCCAAAGAGCAGTCACATGACCCTGGAGGGGCAGCCATTAGAGCTTTTAATCCAGAGTCTAAATCCCCATGGAAGTCTGTCATACTTTTGAACTGTTGACTAAGCAACTGGCAATAAGTCAAGGACTACCTGTACTGCTAATGTCCAATAGTGTATAAAGAGCTCTTTTTGGAACTTCACCCATGTTCCTCATGAATGCCAAAGATCTGAAAATACAAACAATGTATTGTAGGCAGGCAAGGCATTTGTTTTCTACTATTTTAATTTCCAAATGCACATGCAAAAGACATCAACACAACACAACAGAGGATCACAACGGGCATGGAAAGATGAGATTCCTCTTTTCAGCAAGCATGACATCTGGAGGACACTGATTACTGTGTGCTTGCTTCACAGAAATCCTTTTCAAAACTCACTGTACCCAAACCTAGTGCAAATATTTCTGGAGGAAGCTGCAGCTGTATAAACATACACAGAGGGCACAACTCGCCTGGCTGTTCCATGCACACCACAGTAGTTTCATGCTGTCAATTCTGTGTCTTGGGAAGGATGTTTTTCTGGTGTGTATACAGTAGTGTCTTCATGTCAGTGTTAGCTCCTGGTGACTGACTGGACAAGTCCCTGCAGTTTTCTTGGCAAAGAGGTAGTTTGCCCTCGCCTCCTTCCTAGGGGTAAGGGAGACTGATTGGCCCAAGGTCTTGAGCTCCTAGCTTCATGCCCAAAGCGGGACACAATCTCTTGGTTTCTAGCCCGATGCTGTAATCACTGCACCACTGCGTTAAGATGGCCTTCCAACTTAACAAAGTCTTGTATCTGGGTTCTGTGTTTGGGTGCTTGTTCTGTTTCATCCAGTTCTAACAAGGTGCAAATTACACTTTAATCCTCAACCAGAAACCGGCCTGTGGAGTGGGGGTCAGGGTGGGAGGGGGAGATGTCGCCAAGCAGTCCTGCGCAGGCCCTCTGCAGCTCCTTGCTGCAGCCAAACCTCTGAAGATAAAAGTTCTAGGCTTCACATATTTAAAAAAAAACCTCTGGATTGAAAAGAAAAGGGAGGGGCTCAAATTAACAATCTTGTCATTTAGGGCTTATTGTTATTTCAAAAAGGGTATTTCTGATTTAAAAAAAGAACCCAGATGTAATGCACTTGAGGGGTGGAGCCATTATGCTGGTACCCTTGTTCTAATCACTCCAGTTATTCTGAGCTCTTAAAAACGGTTTTGCAGTTTCAAGCAGAAGCTGCCTATGCCCAGTAGCAATTTGGCTATCATGTAATATCCAGTTTTTTCCTGGTGCAGCTCCAAGATAGCTTTGGGATTTTAAGGGGATAAGGAACGAAAGGCTACATAGGTGCATATAGAAAAATAATTTTTTAAAAAGTGAAGGACATTATTGGAATAATAGATCTATTATCTTCCAGGACAACTGTTACAGTTGGTTTGCTTTGTCCAGCTGCCCAGTAAAATCAACTACAGTAGAAAAATAGTGAACAATTGTGATTTTGCCCACTACCCTGTTAAGAATTTTAAGACAGAGATAAACAGCATGATGCTTTCCAGACAGTTTTTTACTATAATGTCTGTTGTCTCTTACTGTTTGCCAAACTAGTTGAAACTCAGGTCCAAACTAGGGCAGAGGATTTGTATTTGAAAGAGCTTAACTTATTACCACAAATTCATAAAGCAGCATACCCCATTTCAGCCCTTTATATTCTTAGGATCTCCTTTTGAATGAGCTGCTGGTTAACATCACTATATACGCCATTGGCTTTAAGAGGGCACTGACCTTAGTGGCCAGCCTAAAAGAAAGAAGTCTGCTTTTAGAAAATAATTTTAGCCAGAAACATTTGCTCTGCAACAGGTTACCTCCTGGTGTATAATACAGCTTCATGTTATCCTGGTTTGTGATAGCTCATCAGGAACAAAAGTGCTTCAACTCACTACATAGATCTGCAGAATGTAAAAGGCTATCGCCAGTGGCTCAGAGGTTCAGGAGGAAAGTGTGCCCTTTTGGGGGACCCTTATTTGTATAATGGTCCAGATTTGTATTCCACACTGGTAGAAGAAGCATTGGTATGATGCCTGCTGAGCTGCTTTGACCAATGAAAGGGTATCACCAAGGCTATCTTGCATGAAGTCTCCAGCTACAGTCAAACAGTCAGTGGAAAGGATGTATGGCTGTGAAGCAGGGAAGAGGTCAGGGAGTTTCAGTCATATTCATAGGAAGAGCATCCTTAGAATCAGTCTCTGGCCCATTCTGAATAGTTGACCTATTCAGGGTTCAGCATAGCCTTCAAATCAGTCTTTTACTGGATGCCATATTCTAAAATTATTTCTGATCAAGAAGATATAGCAATGGCTGGGGAGTCTTAGTACCTCATTAAAATTGATCAAGAAAGATTAGTGTTCAGGTGTAGTTTTCAGTGTTGCAGAAAGTGTATCAAAGAGATAAATGAGAAAAGACAATAGTCCAATAGTCGCTCAGAGATGAAGCACTGCCAACTGTAGCAAGAGAGATTTATGGAGTGTCCTAAAATATTCAAAGGTTGATTGGGCAGAAACCATGCAGTGCACATTGAACACAATAAAGGCAGTTTTCCATCTGTCTCAGGGGAGAGGAGATCTATGGCCTTCCAGATGTTCTTGAACTCAAATGTTCATCATAGCAAATCACTGGCCATGTACTTTGCAGCTGATTAGAGTCAAACAACATCCATAGTTTCCCTTGCTACCTGCCCTTAATCTAGACCATTTCTGAAGTCCATACAATCAACTATGGGGTAGAGGAAATATAATATATAACAATGACAAACTGTTTGCTTTCCCTAGAAGAGCCCTCTGATTTTCAGTTCTGTGAAGAGACAGGGGTTCTGAGCTCAGAACTTCATTCTCTAACAAACTAGAAATCCCAGAATTCTTATAGGTGGAAAGCCCTAGCAGTTAATATGACCTAATCAGAACAAATATTTTTAATGTCAAAATATACTTTCTTTCAGGAATTTGTTTTCTTGAGGGCTACATTCCAGAAAAGGGAATTTTTCATGTCAATAAAAGTTGAGGAAAATGCACATAACTGGAAAAAGTACCTCCAAAGCATGGAAACCTTACCAAGAGCTAGATCTCTTGCCTCTGTACTTGATGTCATAACTAGGTGTAATGCCCTGCAGTTTAAACACAAAGAACACAGTACTAGACATAAAGCTACACAATATGAAATTGTCCATTGAGAGGACATTGGGTGAGGGGATGGAGAAGGCAGTATAGCAAGGTCCTCCATGGTTCAGTTATCAGTGCCTATGAATAAGCACCCAAGGCCTGACAGCCTCATGTGCCTTATTAGAGTTATAAGGTCCAAAGAGTTTTTCCCAATGGATTGGTCTTGCCCTCGATGTCATTTACCCCTTTCTACACCCAGAGTGGCTCATATCAGGTGGAAGAACCAAAGGTCAGGAGGTGAAATAGGAGTTTTGCATGGAGTACAGCCTGTCGATAGGATTGCCCACTCGAGTTTGCAGGAGGTTGGCTTCAGCCGCAGACAGCAGGCAGTCACCCAAATGACCAATGGCGTCATTGTCCATGTCATGGAAAACACCTTCTGAATCTAAATTAAAAGAAAGAGATTATAAAAATTGCCTGGGAAGCATGGTTCTCTGGTTCTCAAGCCAGAGTAAGTAAATCTTTTCTGGGAGAGGAATGTGAGTGATGAGAAAATATACAACCACCACCAAATTTTGTAGGTCTTCAGTTAGTATGGCATCATGGAATCTTCTGATCTGTAACTCTTTGTCCCAACTTGTGGTGACTCAAGGAAAGAAAAGGAACAAGTCCCCCTCTTTCACTAAGAAGGGTGGTAGCTGCTACTATATTTCACTGTTGATGTAGCTCAGTTCATACAGATGAATAGTCAGAGCAATTTAAATTAAAATATTATATTTTTTTGCAATTTTGCTATAGTCAGAACAAAGAATTGCCTAGCCTAACATCCACATCTCAACTCTTTGCTCCTTTTCCTCTCATTTTTAAGACCAATGCAAATATCACTTTCAGTCTCAGATAAATACATACATATAGTTATGTATGAAGTGCATTACAATTCACTGCACAATAGATGTTCATAGATAGCCTTTAAAGAGAGAAAAAATAGAAACAAAGATGGGAATTGTGGCTAAGGTGGTCAAAGGTTGCCTTCCTGTTTGTGGAGAGACATAATCATAATCACATTAAAGTTGTGCTGGCAAAAAACAAAAGTATGTTGCAGATATATTAGAAAGAGGTGATACAGTGGTTGGATATCTAGAAGGGAGAAATAGAAGGAATTTGAAGAAGATGAGCTCACCGTATGGATGAAGATGGTCTCCTGGCAACTGGGGTGGAGTAAGTCCTTGCCGGTATAAGTCTGTGCTGTAGCTGTTCTGATCCAAGGGTAGGAGCTGCTGCTGGGCAATCCTGGAATAGGGTACCATGAGCCCATCTATCCCATGCACACTGGCACTATCTATTGAGCAATTGGTGAAGCAACAGTAAAGGGGCACAACATCAGAAGGAGGTGTTAACCATAATAACACATCTATAAAGAACAATGATGACTGAAGCTACTTTTTCCAAGATCAAATGGGACTTACTGGGGGGGATGTAATGCTTGGTGTTCCTTTCTTAACTAGCAAATGGAGGAAAACATAGATGTGGCGGGATGCAGATTATAACCAGAATGATGGATCGTTATTTCCTATTTAAGATACATGGTGGACATGAAAATAAAGTCAGGAATTCCTTTTATATTGCTTTCTTGATAGCAGGAATTTCATTTTTACTTAAATGTCTGATTTTCCTGTTTCAGACACAAATTTGACATGAGTGGGCAGAAATTCCTGATTATGATTAAGGGGATGAGAAGCACCAATACAACCCCTCCCCCCTAATAATTCCCAAAGTGCTTTGCAGGAAGTTTGGAAGCCAAATAGTTAATCTGTTTTACAGTTCTGGTACACATATAACTCTGTATACTTCTTCTTGTTCTAATCAGTCATTGCAAACACTAATTAAAATACAGAGACCTGACTGTATAAACCACCTGATTGCTACACAATCACCAGAGAGTATTACATCTGTGTAAACTTTGTGTATTACATTTGTGTAAACTTTGTACATGCCACTTCCCATTGCTAATGTATGTTATATGCTCTTCTTTTAAGGGCAAGAATTATTGAGCCCTATTGATTTGCTACCTGTTCTGCAACTGAAAACTAAGGTATTTGCTGCCTGCTCTGCATCTGAAGCTATAATGTAACTGAAGCATGAAGACATTTATTGAATATTAAAATTGCCTACCTGAAAAAGTGTTGTTAGATCTTACCATAGCAAGGGGATGTTGGACTAGAATTATTCTCTTTGTGTTACTGATAGTCTTCGACTTACAATAATTTATTTGATGACTGTCTGAAGTAACAATGGCACTGAAAAAGTTACTTATGACCAGTCCTTGCAGTTATGACTCTCACAGCATCCCCACAGTCACATGATCAAAATTTGGGTGCTTGGCAAATGGCATTATTTACGATGGTTGCATTGTAATTTGTAATCTTCCCAACCAGCTTTCTAACAAGCAAAGTCAATGGGGGAAGCAGGATTTGCTTAATAACCATGTGATTCACTTAACAACTGCAATAGATTGCTTAACAACTGTGGCAAAAATGTAAAATTGGGCATGACTCACTTCACAACGGTTTGCTTAGCAGTGGAAATTCTGGTTACAACTGTGTTTGTAAATCAAGAACTACCTATACTGGGTTTTCCCCCCCATTTTCAGGATACTTTGGACATCCTCAACCTGAAATGGTAGCATATCATTCTTTCTCTATGTGTGGAAATTTGATCAAACTAATGCTTCTGGGGCCTAAAGTCTACCTTATCCAATTTCAGTTCTCAGATATCTTCTCTTTTTTACAACAGCCCTGCAATAGGCAAAATTTTAACAGATGACAAACTTCCAGTGGGAAAATTTTATCCATCCAAAATATATGTAAGCCTTCAGTAAAATATACTTACCAGTCCAGATGTATCAGATACTGTGATTCCCAAATAGGATTATGCAAGGATTTTATCAAGCTACAGCAACTTGGCTGTTTTGGTGATGCTGGGAAACTGCTAGCTAGGCTGGAAGAAGGGTTCAAGTGAGGGCCTAGCTTGCGCTCATTTCCAGGCACAAGTGGCATAAACTTAAACATAACCCCCACCACCACCCAAGATCCATGAAGCCTTATCTGGTCGTTCCCAGGGGAAGGCAAACAGTCAGGTGAGATTCTTGTAACAGGTAGTAATCAATAAAGTTACTGACTATTCCCAAGTGGCTCTGGTTGCTTACACCTGACAAGTGAGCATATTTTATTTTCTTAGGATTATGTAAATTTAGGGGTGGTGGGGCAGTGGCATTCTTCTAAGTAGATTATGGAAGCTGGGGTTTTGTACATGTACATTTGAAAGCTAAGTGGGGCAGAAACCCTGTAGATGCCAGGAGAAGATTTGCAGGCATACTGGGACTCTAGAATATCACATGCTAGATTTATGGGCTAATTGGTCCAACCTCTTTTAAATTTCTCCTTCCTCCAAATGATGCAATTTAACACTCCCCCCTTCAAGTTTATATTATGTCTGTTTTAGGAATAAATGGGTTAGTCCTCAATGCAGTCCAGACAGGAAGCACAACCAGGAGCATCAGTACTATCTTAATTGTAAGGTTAATTTCTCCCTTCTCTTTTTGGAATACTAGGAAAAGTCCCTTCTGAAATGCATCTCATGCTTTTCCCCCATCTGTGGACTGAGCTGCCTCTTCTCAGACCATTTTCTAGGCTGCAGTCACCCCTGAACCATCACAAAATACATTTTAAAATGCAGAGTTTTAAAAATACAATTCATTGAAAAATGCATATTTGAAACAGATTACTGGGATGGGCCCAATTTCTGAATGAACACATGAGAGACCAACGTGGACCAGAAGAAGACCTATCTGTCTCTAGGATCTCTGCCATTCTTGAGTTGTTCTTCTTACCTTCACTGTCCTCATTGCTCTGTCTACTGCTGCGTCCATTTCCCCTTCCTGTCCCTAGACGGGGATTCCCCAGCTGCTCTTGCTCCTGCTGTTGCTGTTGCTGCTGTTGCTGTTGCCGGCGGGCTATCTTTTTCATCTGCAAAGAGGTGTATGGATGCATCTGGGAAGGTGTGCAGGAAAGGGGGAAGGACAGAATCCTCTCCTAAATTGGTCAGAGAGCAACTTTGACCTACTCCTGCTTTGTAGATCCATTATCTTCCAGGACAAAGAATCTGAGGATTGGAAAGGATCTTGGAGAACTTTTAATCCAGGTAGGAATCTTCAGACCAGATGACTGGCAGTCTAAACATTGCCCAAAAACCTTCAGGGATGGGACCCCTATCAGTCTAGTAGGCTGGTAGTATGCTTTTTTAATAGCTCTCATGATCAGGGAATTCTTTCTGATTTCCGACAAATACATCATCCTTTCGAGGGCTAACTGATCAGCAACAGCATGCCTTTACATGCTCTTGTGCCTGTCACAACAATTCAAACAGTGAAACCTGGCAAGCATTTTAGTGGGCTGTTATTTTCATTTTGTGAGATGCAGTGAGAGCTTTTGCTGAAAGGCAGCTAAAAATGCCTTCAACATTAATAAAAGTAAAAAAGTATTTGCCACAGGAAAATAAAAGTTATCCCCTAGTGATTCTCTCCCAGACAAAATTGCTGTTAAACAAATAGTTGTAGGATTGTTTATAAAGTTGGTATCTGCAACCATAATTTCTCATTTTGTACTTGTCTATTGGGTAAACTGGAGCTCTCCAAAATCTTCAGCTCACTCACCCCTTCATGAAGTTTCAGACTGTACAATGACTCTCAAACCTTTATTATATGAAAACAATTTAATAAATACTGTACTATTTTCACTAATAGTTCCACAAATAATAATAACAATAATGGATAGTCCCATCAACCCTTGGGAGTGATTTGATGAATCCTGGATTAAATCATTATGGCTGACTCTTCTGGAAGTGCACAATATATAAATATCCTCAATAAAGAAATAAAATTGTTTAGAAATTAAAAATCTTTGATTCTGAATAATGGTAACAATTTTGTTTAATTTTCCCCTTTTTATATGGTTCCTGTATGGTTTTGTAACAGACAATCATTCAACGAGGCAGTCATTCCCAGCTATTGAAGGGAAACACTTCACCAGACAAATGTCTGCCTTTATACATATACCTAAGATATAGTTATCAAAACCTTGAATGAATTATTTGATTGCTCATTTGTTTATATGTATACCTTTAAATGACAGGATAATTAGAATAGCATCTTTGAGTCAAAACATTTAAACTTTGCATGCTTTATTGCAAACTTTTCTATTATGTGAAGTCTTTTAAATTTATAATGCCTATATTGTATTGAATATAATTTTTAGGCATTTCTGAAGAGCCTTGAGTTTGTTGTTCTTCTATATATATAATGCCATGAACTTTTTGTTACTTGTATGTTCTTACTGTAAGCTCCATCTTGTGTAAGAATACAGAGCAAACAAGAAAGAAGAACTTTGCTCACAGTATCTCAGGTACAAACAAATCTCAACAAGCTAACAAAAAAAAAAACCCTTCACATACCAAAAACACACCACATTGGGGTATCCACCTCAATCACTGTTGTATTTTCAAAAATCTGGAGAGCCAAGCAGGAGGAAGAAGCTTGTGATTTTTCAAATAGTACTCCAACTAATTCAGCAAGTAAAACCAGTGGCTGAAGAAACTTGTAATTCAGTATTTGGAGGAAAGTAAGCTGCCCACATCAGGTGACCAAAAAAAGCTCAACTTTTTTCTTGATGGAACAATGTTTTTGTGAGACAGAGATTTCCCTAATAACTTTTAACTTCACATAGATTTTAGTGAGCCATTTGTTATCGTGCTGATGGAACTTCACAAGGGTGTTAGAGATGAGAATTTACTGGGATTGAGAGGGAACACTTTAGAAGCCAGATATCCTCACCAACAATCATAGTTTTTAAACATTTATGCTTTGATGAACTTCTAGGTTTAGGAAATGAGTTAGCTAAAAGTTAAGCAGAAGTCTGTTTCTCCCTGTTTGGCTGAAGATACATTGTCATTCAAATGCAAAACTCAGAAATGATCACTCACCTTGGCTCTTTGATTCTGGAACCAGACCTGCACTACACGGACAGTCAAACCAGTTTCAGCTGCTAATGTTTCCCTCACCTGCCCATTGTGGAAAATAGAAAAGGAGTGGTTAAAAAGCTAAACTCATGTCACAATAAAGAAGTCTTCCCCACAAATGGTGACTTTGGGGGAGGGGTTTTGCTCCATGATCCCTCACTTGTGGGGTGCTACTGGGCTCAACTCACTCTCATCCTTTGCTTAACATTTACATGAAATTGTGAGGTCATCCAATGGTTTAGGATCATAATACCCAATTACACATTTCAACCTTGGGCTGACCAAATGATGCTGTTTAAGTCCTGAGCCAGTGCCTGGAAGCTACGCAGACCTGAAGGGGGAAAAACAGACACAGCCTCAGTCCCAACAAGTTGGTTTGTCTGACCCTTCTGGCTCCAGAGATTCCCCCTCATTAGTCTTTTAATGGTGTCACACTTCCCCATGCAAGACTGGTGCATAATCTGACACTCCTCTTGACCTGCACGTGACAGTTGTGTTAGGAGGGCCTTTGCACAGGTTCACCCTGTGTGTCAGTTGCACCCATCCTGGAGTGGGATGGTCTTCAAACTGTCACTCATGCCTTAAACGTAAAGGAGACCCTGCCAGTTGTGAGTGACTCTAGGGTGCGGTGCCCATCCTCGTTTCCAAGCCAAAAACCAGTGTTCACCAAGGATGCTTCCATGGTCATGTGGCCAGCATGACTAGATGCCAAAGGCGCATGGACACTGTTAGACACTGGAAGGGGTGATATCTATTCATCTACTTGCGCTTCTGCGCTTTCGAACTGCTAGGTGGGCGGGAGCTGAGGTGGAACAGCAGGAGCTCACCCTGCTGTGTGGCAATGCTGCATCTTGAACTCGGGAGGCTAACTTTCCAGCTGGCAAGCTAAGCTCTTAACCACCTGCGCCACCACTCCTCATGCCTTAGCCATCTCTTAAATGTGCTGTACATTGGGATGCTTTTGAAGACCACCCATATGTTATAGCTAGTTCAGAATGCAACTGTGTGGATGTGTACATGTTCTTGCTGCTTCACTAGCTCTACTGGTTGCCACTGGCTTCTAGACATAGTTCAAAAATTATCCCCTATAAAACCCTGCATGAAATAGGGTCTGGTGATTTGAAGGAACACCTGCCTCCATATGTTTCCACCTGTCCAGTCAGGTCAGTGAGAGTAGACATGCTCTGGGTTCTGTTGATTAAGCAGTGCTATCTTATAGGCTTTAAGAAGTGTGCCTTCTTGGACCCAGAGCCTAGGTGGTGTTTAAAACAGGAGCAGACAGACTTTTTTTTGCATCCATCAGCTTTGTCTGAGTGATATAAAGGAGATGATGAAATATTCCATAATATTATTGGAGATGGAAGAAGTAAAACTCATCACCCCTTTTTTGGCAGTTTCTTATTGGGTTAAGTAAAATAGATGCCCTAAGATAAGTGGAAGAAAGGAAAACAAAATGTGGTCTGATTGGGGTATGCAGGGGAGTTGTGGGAAGATGGATGACGTGGTAGATTGCATACTATTAAAGTAACAAAGGGTAAAGGTTGATCTGGTCACTCTTAAAATAGCAGGAACTAAAAGAATTTAGGAAAGGAGCAATAAGTGGACAGGATTAAAAACAAGAGGTAAAGAAATTGAAAGGAGAAACCAGTATATAAAAAAATAGACACTGGTGGATTTCTGAAGGTACCCCTGATATTCTCTTTCAGAGAGGAACAGGTTATATACTGTATTTTTTTCTTTACACTATGTTATTGTTAAATTAGGTTTAAATTGTTTGCTTACAATTGATCTCTGAGAGACAGAATATAATAGCTCCCTACCCACAGGCAAAGACACAGTATTTCTAGGAACAGAACCAACAAGAAAGAAGAATATTCAAATTTACCACAGTGTTTGGGACAGGAATATTTCATTTTTTTTTCAATCTTCCAATCATCTTACAAATAATTATGCAGTCTTTGACCAAATCAGTCCAGTCTGCCATAGGAGCATCCCCAAAAGGATGAACTGCCCTGTAATCCACTTGCTACAAGGATACCCCACTTTTGACTGAGCAACTTAATATATCGCCAATTCAGTGCATCTGAATAGTTCTGAAACAGAATGATGGTCCAAGAAGGTTTTTCACCAGTTGCACATAGCCAGTAGAGAGATGAATATCAGATGAAAAGTATCACTTAGGTTGGTATCTCCCTCTTCCCTCCTTCATCCCTCCATTTCCAATGATTTGTATCACCTCCAAAAATGATTGTTTTGCAGGAAAAACATATGGCTAAAAGGGATAGAATTACAAAGTATGCTATCCCTTCTACTTCTGCAAAGCAGCATGTGGTAGTGATCAAGATAACCAGTATGTTAAAAAGAAAATAGACTGGTGGATCTCAGAATATACCTTTATGTCCTTTTGCAGAGGGAAACATGTTATTGTGGATTTTTTTTTCTCTTGAGAACCCACATTTCCTTTGGCCTAACTGTTGGGGCCTGTGTGGTGGGTGAGTGGGGCTGATGCAAGAGTAGGTGGGGCCAGACATTAGGACAATCAGGTCAGGACTAAAAGACCACTGGATAGCAATAACATATTAATATTTCCTACATCTATTTCTTAACATCTAGTGGTCATATGCACTTTGCAACTAAAGCTTAAAGTATGTGAAAACTACTCTCCCTGACATCCTGCTATCTCTTTCTCCCAAGCAGCAGACTACAGAGAAAGTACTGCTAGTTGTTATTAAAGACTGGAAATGATTATGTGCACAGTGGCTTCAAAATTAGGGTGCTTATATTCTTAGCACCACAGGTCACCCATCCTTGCACTCAGTGTTGAGTTGGTATCCTTTTAAAGAAAGAAGGAAACTTGACCTTCCTACAGGGCTTTGAGGAGACTTCAAAGGAGGCTTTGAATGCTCGCCGCTGCTGCGTGGTAAGGATGGTGCGTGGGCGTTTGGAGCGCTTGTGATCCTTGCCTTCCTCTCCTCCTTTACTGTGTGGATGGCTCCCATCCTCATCTTCACTTTTCACTACGAAAGAAAACATGGATTATGAAGGATTCCCTGGCTGGTCACCAACAAGGGAAATTTTCCTAGAAATATCAGGCTCCCACTATGATTAGCCTTCCCTCCATGCATCAAACCACCTGCCCTTCCTGAATGAATGTGCCAAACTATACATCTTAAGGCAGATCCTGCTGGATACAATGTACAATAGATGTTGATCTTGGCTTTTTAAAATCACACCTGGTCCTTCCACAAAACTGATAAACTTGAATGTAAAAATTGAGAGGTTTGACTTTCCCTGGCTAAAATTTAAAAATGTAAAAAGATGTGAGGGACAAGAACTTCATCATCCGCACATTTGTGCAGCCCAGCATCAGGATCTGGCATGGTTTGACACATGTCAAAGGCCATGTACCCCAAAAGAGGCTAAGGGTCAATTTTGGGATTTTCTATTGCTATTGCTTTTCCTCCTCCTTGGTGTCCATGCTAGTATGAACATGTGAACTAATGACAAAAGTTATGAGAATGGAATGCACCTTTAATTAACCTTGTTTTTTTTTCTTCAGCACTTACATAAATAAGGCCCAAGAAACCAAGGAGGAGACAGGCCTACTCCAGAAACAGTTTCATGGAAAATATCTTGGCTAAGCTCTCCAAACGCCTCTTCATACCCCCCATTGTTAAAGAAACCAAGACAAAACCAGGAAATAAGCGAAACATCGTTCACATGCATTCCACTTCTCTTACAATTTCTTCCATATAAGAATGGAAGTACAGAAACTCCTCTTATATTGGAATAAGATGTGAGCATGTGTGTGAGCCGAAAGGATTTTTAACTCATGTATTTCAGGTCACTTATTTCCAATTAGTTACTGGCATACATGGTTTATAATTGGATGCAGGTTTTTGCAAGCCTTCGCCCATGAATTACATGTGTGCTCCCTCCTGTCGGCCCCTTATAGCAACTTTCTATTCTCTTCTCTAATTGGAGTTTTGGACTGGGGAAAAACAGAACTGCTTCACTGATTCTAGGAACTTTCCCCAACCAAAAATGAAAAATTGGTTTGAGTCAGTAGTAGGTCCACTGAAAAGACGTAGCTTTTAGCAGGTGCCCAACCACAACTTTGATGCTTGGTGCAGATCCAGATGTTTTAAAGCACGACGATCCTTAGATACTTTGGATCTTAACATCTCCAGAATATGGATGATGACAGTTGTATCCAGAGCAACTGGAGAAAGATGTATGGGGAAAGAAGGTACAGATCTGTGCCTCTCATGACTACGCAGGAACTTTGGCATATGCAGCCTTTTTCACTTCTTATAGCCTTCCAACATGTCCTGCCATCCTCTTCCATTCTTGGAGGATATAGGAGCTCTGTCCAGCTCTGCCCTTATAGTATTAGCTAGAGAGGCAGAATTCAAAGGGGGAAAAAAGGGAAGCTTTCAGTCTGGGCATATATCACTGAACTAGAAATTAAGGCAGAATGAACCTTAACATTTTGCCTCTTTGGAACTGGCAGAGATGGCAAAATGGGCTATTTTAATTAAAGAAAAGAATTTATTTCTGGATTTTATACTTGAAACTGAAAAAAATGAAAGTTTAATTTTAGTTTCTGAATATTAGAATGACTTTATTATTATAGAAATGGCTTGAAACATTTAAAAATGTAAAGTCAAAGATTGAGTTTGTAACTTATTTTGTATTCTACACTGAAAATAGTCAGAAGTCACTTTTTCCTTTCCTTTCACTTCTTTCTGCACTTCTCTTTAACTTTCTCAATCTTTATTTCTATTTCATAATAAACTTTAACAAAAATAAAGTTTAAAAATGTCTGTGGAAGTTAAAAAAGTCTGTGCCTCTTTGGAAATGGAACTCATGACATCAGTAGGGACTTTCTTCTATGATGCTTTGTATTCTGGATTGTATTTAAGATTTTTTTTATTGGAAATAAGAGACCAGGCTAAGAGGATTAGATATTCATTTGTCCAAACAGTTTGCATTTCAGTGGCCTCAGATGCCTGGGAGCTGGTTATGGGACATAGTATGGTGAAACGGCCCTCTCCGCACATGCTCAGGGTCATTCTTTAACTCTCTTCTGAACAAGACTCTGTGACCACTGTTTTCTCACCTGATTCAGTGGGTGCAGGGCTGATGGCACTTAGCATTTCTCTTTCCTTCTCATAGTCACTGCGGCACAGCAGCTGCCCTTCCTTTAGCACAAACTCATCTCCACGCTGCAACCGCCGCTCACACTCACAGCAGGAGAAGCAATGGACGTGGTACACGTTCTCCAGCACCCGCATGATGAATTCAGAAGGAGACACAGCTTTCAGGCAGCCACTGCATTTGGTCTGGAATAGCCTGACAGAAAGGAGTGAGGACAGAATTGGGGCAAATCAATTCAGGTGTAAGGCATTAAGCTGATTTAAAACCTAAGTTGCTAATCCTGATCCTCTATGCACATTTTTAGACTTCTCTGCACGCCTGTATTGACACATCAGCAACCTTGAAGTTAAAATTCATTTCTCCAATTTACACAAGCTTTTCCATCTGATTGCCAAAGGGTCCCATTACGCAGATAGGCAACCTACAGCCCATAGGAAGCACATATCTCCCATTTGCTGACAAAATGCTGAAATGTTGCATCACAATCCTAGTGCAATTCCATGTTCTGCTTTGACAGTCATATTGAGAATGGGAAATTCATTCCACTGTTGAGTTCAATTCCATCAGTTCATTAAATTCTATTCAGCAAAATTATCATCCCCTAAAAAAAAGGTAAAGGTTTCCGCTTTCAATTGTGTCCAACTCTAGGGGGCAGTGCTCATCTCCCTTTAATAGCTGAAGAGCCAGTGCTGTTGGAAGACATTTCCATGGTCATATGACCAGCATGACTGTTCGCTGAGCACATGGAACATTGTTACCTTCCTACCAATTTAAGTGGTACCTATTTATCTACTTGCATTTTGCATACTTTCAAACTGCTAGATTGGCAGGAGCTGGAGTGAATAACTGGACTTCATCCTGTTACACAGTGCCTGGCTCTCAAACTCAAACAGTCAACTTTCCAGCCAACAACCCCAGCATTATAATTCCTAGGCCACAGTGCCTCACTATCATCCTCTACTACCCCAATTAGTTTATATTATCCAGATAATTCTGTAATATAATGAACATACAGATCATTTTGGTATGTTCATAAAATATCTGAGGTAATACGCTCCCAGGAAAGGTGACTTAATATTTTCAGTTAAGTGGGCAAATTTAAAAATGAGTACAATTTTAAGAAACCATTCCCCCCAATGTACTGACATTCATTTGCTTTTAAAAAATGCACCCATGTCCAGCTAGGTGGCAGCATCTAGTGTACTATGGCTGAAAGCTATAGGAAGATTGGACAGGGTTACTACTGCTTGAATGAGAAATCACTAAATAGCAAGAGGGCTATAAGAAACTGGAAGAAAGCAATAGCAATCATTTACTGTCCATGACCACAAGAAGTGCCTGGAACATCTGACAATCACTCAGAGTTGAGAATTACTATAAAATTATTTAAATAGAAATTTGTTCCCTACTTTTGCAGCCAAAAAAGAATGCCACTTAAAAGATTTATGTTTGAACTGGAAACACCAATAACTGCAACAACAACAACGATGCTGAAACTTGCTGGTTGAATTATCAGAGCTTACCTTTTTATACAACTACAATGAGTTTAAATCATTGTGGTAACCAGTTAAAGAAGTACTGCAATTTCAATCATTAGTTTTGTATCCAATGAGATACACATATTTTTAAAAAAGTAAAATTAAAGCAATATTGAACACTGAGAAGTACTGCGTGCCACTTGGGAAAACAAAGCAGATAACCATAATGATAAAATGTGCCTCTCCAAAACGGTTCCCTGATTGTGCTCCATTCCTTCCTCCTGCAACTTTATAAAGACTTTGCATTCTTCTCAATTCTGGCATCAGGGAGTCCCTTAAAGAACCCCTTGGTTTGCCTGCTTCTCTAATTGCAAATGATTTGCAGACCAATTCTATCCATAGCATCCACAGCATCACCTCTCAGTTTGATAGGCATTCCTTCCCTATCATAAATAACAAACAGCACTACCCTGGATCCATGACCCTAAAATTTTCTTTAATGTCTTTGCCTCCTGGCATAGCAAGGCATTTGAATAGAGAAATCAATAACTCCAGCCAAGACGTTTGCAGCAGATGGTTCTGATGAAGTAATTTGGGAGCTAAACAAACGCGAGTGGGGCGGCTCACCGAGCTGACAGCTTCTCTTTCGCTACTTGACAAGAGAAAGTAATAAAATGAGGATTAATTAGCCTGTTGTTTAAACACACAGGATCCTCCCAGCCAGCGGGGAAACTCATAAACCGGGATTCAGAACAAGACGTGGGTTAATCCTCCTAGCAAACTCTTGCTGAGTGCGGAATGGGGAGGATTTACCAGGAAGGGCTCATCCCTTCCTAATACTCTGCCTGGATTTGCACTTCTGCTTGAATAGGCTGGGCTGTTCTGATGGCCAGAGAGAGGAGACAAGATGCCGGCTCATTTTCTTTCTTGGATTTATTGCAGCTGAGAAAGGAGGAGGCACATAGGTGTGAGGCAGGCGGACAGGCACATAGAAACAGCAGAGCAAATTAAAAAGCATATTTGGAAAGAGAACATGGCCAGAGTGATCCGGGTTCAAATTCCCACACAGCCAGAAAACTCACTAGAATCTAGATGCTCCACCTAACAGCCTTGCTGAGTTATTGTAAGGGGAGAGAAAACCGCATATCCTTCCCTGAACCTCTGGGAGGAAAGGCAAAATAGCAATATAATCAATGAGTATGAAGGTGGAGCTGAAATTAACTTTTGGTGGAAAAGAGGAAGGGATGGATTTGTAATTTTTGAAATGGGGATTTTGATCTCAAGTGTTTTATTTCAACATCTGACTTCAGCATCCTACTCTTTTCACAGAGGAAATGCTGCAGTAGCATTTACATTTTTTTTAAAAAAAATCTGCTCTTACTCTGTTATTATTTTATTTTACAGCTTATTTTGTTTATATGTTATATACTGTTTTAATACATGCTTTTATAAACAGTTCAAATTGTTTGAACGTAATTATAAACTTTAATTTTTTAAAACAAAGTGTTGTACAGATATTTTAATCCCAAATAAATATATAGTGGATAATAAAATTACAGTCAAATTTGTTCCTCAGATTGTCATGCCTATTGCATAACAGTTGTCAGATATTGGGAAATATCAGTTTACAAATTGTCAGAAGTGGCAGATAAATACTCTCTGCTATTGCATGTTGAGGAGTATGTTGGCAGAGCAGTTAAGACACTGGGCTTGTCAGCCAAAAGGTCGGCAACTCAAGTGTTTGAGACTCAAGTGTTGCTGCATAACAGGGTGAGTTCCTTCTCCTGCCCCAGTTCCTGCTAACCTAGCAGCTCGAAAGCATGTAAAAATGCAAGCTGATAAATAGGTACCATCTCAATGGGAAGGTGTGCACCTCAGAGATTAGTCATGTTGGCCATATGACTATGGAAGTGTCTTTGGGCAAACACTGGCTTACTCAGCTATGAACTGGAGATGAGCACCATAGGGGAAACCTTTACATTTTTTATTGCATGTTGGTGCTCAGCTGCTACTGAATGTTGACTGCTCTGCTATTGGTGAATTCCTCGAAACCATATGTACAGAGTCAGAGTAGAAAAGGTGATCCACAGCATGGAGGGGTGTACCCACATGACACCTGTCAGTAACTCCTTTAGAAAGTTGCATCTATTCTTGGATTAGACGCATGTGATTTAAGAATGTGCCAACAAAGGGGTAATGTGTACCCCTCACATACTAAATCATCCTTTCCTCTTTGCATCTGAAGTCTTTCATCTAGCAAGTACAAACTGCCAAATGTTTATAAAAGTGCTTGGAGGACAACATGGAGGATTGGGTAGAGATAAGTTTCATTCTGAAGGATGGGTAGCTGTAAAAAAGCTGTAGAAAAGAAGCACAAACATGTAAGCATTCCTTTGCAGTGAACTTTGGATGCAACAGTGATGACAAGATTTGTCTAAAATTATATTGTCCAGACAATAACCTCAGATTTTTAGTGGCAGAGAAGTTCTTTGAAGTTGGTACCAACTTCCAGGCTCAACTTCAGTGATTTATTTCTATGTCTAAGCTAGTCTCTTGTTTATATCTCCTGGGCATCTGCCAATTGCCTTTTCCATCAAGGTTATTGGTGAAGATGAAAACATAAACTGATGGTTTGTGCATGTGGTCCTTCAGATGTGGCTGAGCTAGAACTAACAGCAGCATCACCCAATAGAAAAAAAATGCAGGGAACTGTAGTTCAGCAACATTTGAAGTGTCATGGATTCACCCATTTCTGAACAGAACATAACCTGAGGAATGATTGGGAAAATATGTGTGGCTATGTACCTTAGAGATACTACTGATAAAATTCCATTTTGCCATAATCAGATAAAGTCATCCTGGCTTTCAATAGCTCAGAAACTCTTGCAGGAAAAACAAAACAATAAACTCTTATCCTTCAACCAAGACTCACAAGCCAGAATCACATGACCTTCTTTTTTCTCCCCAGCAATATCAAGTGATTTAAGTACAGTGTATTTTATTTTAGTAGGCAAAGCTAACCTCAATATACTTGTTTATGAGGCCTATCACTTTTGACCTCTGAGCTAACTGACATCCAGTTCTGCATCAATTGACTTGAAAGAAGAGTCTTGAAAACTTTTTTTAAAAAATCTGAGATTATTAAGAAGAGTCTTGAAAACTTTTTTTAAAAAAATCTGAGATTATTACATACTTTTGACACCCACTTTGTACTCAAACTGTACCTAGTTTAGTCTTTTAAAACTGGGACCAGAAATGTGTAAGACACTGAAACTGCTTGACCCACTTTCTTTGGTGGGTGTAACAGAGATAGTCTTTATAAGTTTATTTTAATGTGCCTTTTGAGGAATAAATGTGAAAGAATTATTACAGTGTCTTGGTATACATTAAATGTTAATGACTTGCACAGAAAGAATGTTATAAATTTTAGCATGCTATTCCAAGAAATTAAGAATGTATAGCAGATTGTTTCTAGTAAGACATTTGTTTCAACCTTTTTTTCATTAACCTCATATCCATAATCAGTTATTTCTTCCAATTAGGTAAGGTGAGAAAATACTTTAGGACCTCAGTCACATCAGACTGAAAGTAAAGAGTGAATGTCCATTTTTGGAACATAAACATTTGGTATAAGAGAGAATCAGAATATTTTTTTGCTGTGCTTTTTATTTTTAAGGAATTATTGGTGCAAAGTAGCATTTTATAAGAGAATTCCCTATGCATTATTTGAAGAGATATAGATCATTTTATCATCACATTATATACTTATCACATTCATGTATTATACAGTACCTGCTTTCTGCTATTCCCAATTTGATGCCTTAAAGAAGTCTTGAACTACAACTTTTAGAAGTTGCAACTAGCATCCATATTGGCTGAGGAATTTTGGGAACTGTAGTCCTACATGCATGGAGGGGAACAAATGGGAGAACACTACTTGAGATGCTTAACTTAAACCTAGATATGCTCTTCAAATCAGAAAGTTTAACATTACAGTATCAAAGAAAGAAAACAACATATTTATTCTTTGACTACCTCTTAACCTGGGTTTGCTTCCCATAATTTGAGCATAATTAGGGATACCAGATCTGGACTCAGAAATTTTTTTAATTCTTTGTGATCATGTAGATCATGCAACAAGTTGTCTAGAGTTCAGCAGCCCAAATCTGGTAGCCCTAACATAACTGGGCTGGCGGCAGGGAGGACAATTGGCAATGTGATCAACTGCATGGATGGAGCCGAGGGAAAAATATGCCAAGTGTTACTCAGGCATAGATATCGTCCTTACTTATTGATCAGTTTCAATTTCTATAGCTGTCTCTTTCCCATATGTGACTTTAGGTGGCTCGCAAGTTAAAATAAGAAAAAAACAAAGCCCATTTTTACACACACACACAGAATATTGTGCAAAAGTCTTTTGCCATGACCTGCTTTGTTTTAGCAGTTTTAATGACCACCCACAATTATTTTCCAGTCTCTGTGTTAAGATTCAATTTTTTCTGCCTTTTCCTATTTTTGAATACTGCATACAAATGTCCTGTATTTTCTGGATGTGTTTGAATAAAAAGATTGAGACATAATTATATATGGTCATTATACCACTGCTAAAACAACAAATCTAATGGTGGCCTAAGACTTTTGCACAGTTCTGCATACAGCTAAACCAAATGAAACAAATTAGCCAGAACCATAAATGTGTTAAAATACAATTATGACAGCCAGTTTGGTATAGTGATTGAGGAACCAGGCTAGAAACCAGGAGATACCATGAATTCTAGTTCCACCTTAGGCACAAAGGTGACTTTGGGCCATCTCTCTCAACCCTAGGAAGGGGGCAATGGCAAAACCATTTCTGAAATCTTGCCAAGAAAACTGCAGGGACTTGGCAGTCACCAGGAGGCAACAACAAAGAGAGACATAGGTACATAAGCCCTTGGCATCTGAACTGCAAGATCTACATGGCCACTAGATGGCTGCAATAAGATGCAAACAACTCCTTACTGCCACTTCATAGTCCATATTTTTGCAGGCATGGTTTCAACCTACTTTGTACAAACAACACCTTAGATTCTCTCTCCCTGCAGATATTGACTATGGAAATGTTCCCAACATTCAACCAAGAATAAATTGTATGATACAGGATTGTTTTAAATTGTTGTATGCTATTTAGAATTGTCTCCGATGAGATGGTTGGCTATATAAATGGGATAAATGAAATAAATGTATAAATATGTTTTAAAAACCTGTCCTGTTTTTGAAGGTTGCCACCAGAGAACTAGCAGAGTCTAGAGCAGCTTCAACAAGGAGTAGGAAAAGAAAGAGAGGGGGAAAGGAAAGGAAAAGATCAAACATTGCCACTCGGATCCTCTGATATCACTCTGGCAGCTTCAAAATCAATGCAATTTCTTCTTGGCTGCATGCGTTTTGGGAAGCTATACCAAATCGGCGGCTGCAGGGAGAAAGAGATCAAGGTAGTTTGCCACCCATTTTTTCTGCCTATTTTCTGTGCGCGCAGCGTTCACACGTACACACAGACACAGTCTCTGCTTGACTGCCTGGGCATACCTCTGTAAAACACACTTTTGCACAGTACATTGTAGCGCGGAAGTAGCAGGCAGCAGAGAAACCTTGAACACCCAAGGTCGGTCTGCAGAGACATTTTTTATTTTTAAAAATAAAATTTTGCTTCTGAAGCAGCTTCCTACCAGAACCCGAGCCCCCACCCCAAAATTAACTTTCATACGTGCACATATAAATTACGTTTGAGCCTCTAACCGGACAGACTGGAATAGGATAGGAACGGGATAGATATCAAGGCCTCGTTTTGCAGAACTCGAGGCAGTCCCTTTGGATTTCGGACGCGGCCTGCCCAGGCAGACTTTATTTCAGCCGCCCCGCCAGGAAGCTCACCGTCCCTGGGCTGCAAATAGCCACGTGAACCCGGATGTCAGCAGAGAGCGAGAGGAAGGCGTCGTGGTGCCGACCTGTTGAAGGAGCCCCTGTCCCCAAAAGACGGGCTTTCTCGGCCGCTGCATGACTTTGGGGCCTGAGGGCGATCACCGAGGGACGTCTTCCCTCCTCAAGACACCAGCCCCGTCTTTGGGGAAGTAACCTCGGCTCGCAGCGGAAGCTTGCTCGAAACCCAGGCTGCGTACGGCTTTCCCCCCTCCCCCCCGCCATGAGGATGAGGTACCGTAGTTATCTTGGTGGGCCTAAAACACCTCGGCAGTCACTGGAAACCTCCCCTGAATTTGCATCTTAGGGGACTGATGGCAGCGACAGAGTGACCCGCGTCTCCCCGTAACTCAATAACGCTTCCCCCTTAAGCTTCGAAAACAAATCCGCTCCTCTTCGCGCTAATTGAAGAAAACAGCCAGCGAGCGTCTCATAAACACGGTGTCAGCTCGCATTACGCAAAATTAAAATTCTCAGCTCCAGGAATTCCTAAAGAGGCTGCTTTTTTAATATCGTCCGAATCCGTTTAAGCCTGGGTAATATTGTTTAGGTTGCTATGGGAACCGGCGGCCGCTCCGTTAGCCACCAGTGGATTGAAAAGTGCGATATTATTGCGGCCGGATTGACAGGCGTGATAAGTCGGGGGGTCTGCGTGTTACCTGCGAGAGGGAGCAGCTGCCGTTTTAGGCAGCCCTCGGTTAAGGCTTCGTGGGCTGCTAAAACCTGGCTCTTCCGTCGCTCTTGGAGTCACACCAGTGCCCGTCGGATTATCCGGCGACGCGGCGGCGTGGGCCCCAAATCCCCTGCTCTGCTTCAGGTCGCCCCATTAAAGCATTTGTAATCATGTGATTCGGAGGTTTATTTTTGTGACCCCTGGTCGTTTTATCGCTTGCCGTTGGATTTGGGCGAGGGGTGTTAAGTTGGTCCCGAGGAACCGCAACGCAGCTTTTTTTTTTTGGCCCCAGAAAAGGAAGAAAGGAGGATTTGATCTCTAGGTTTCTGTAAGATGTTTAGAACAGCAAAGTGAAATCGTGCTATTTCAGCACCCCCTGCAAAAAAAGAAAAAGGAGGCAGCGTGCTGAAGCTGTTAAACCCATGGGGAATCCGGTCATATCAATGAAACCACATAGCGCACTTCGGGCCAATCATCATCACTCAGCTTCATCTATCTGAAAGGATTCTTTCTAGGATTAAATTATCCAGGGAAATACTACGTATTAGGGTTGTACAAGTTTTGGGTTGAAAGGGAAAAGGGAGTGCAGACAAATCTGCACTTGTCATCTTGGCAGCTCCTTAAAGCAGCTATGTCTTTTCACCACCGGCTTCAAGAGAAGGAAAGCAGGACACAGTTAAGATGAGCTCAGCTTCTGGTGATACCCTGGATAGACCCATATAGTTTTCTTGGCAATGTAGTTTGCTGGTACTTTTTCACCTTCCCAGCTATGGAACGAACAGTTATGAGAGGGAAATTACAATTAACACTGGGCCATTATGAGAGGCAATTGCTGCTGCTGCTACTTCTGCTATTATTATTATTTAAATTATTTATGTGGCCACCCAAGTTGTGCATAACAGCTCTGGGTGGCTTACATAGGCTAAAAATAGAACAACAAGAGAACTAATAGCAAAATACACAACATATTACAGTACAGCATAACCGAGACCAGCGTACTCCAATTCTAAAATCTTTCTGTGCCCTATACATTTCTGTTTTTTTTCCCTAATGTGTATCCTTTTATGAGAAATGAGTTGATTGCCTGTTTGAAATTCTTTCCACCTTCCCAGCATTTGTATGGTTTCTGCCCTGTGTGGATCCCTTTATGAAAAGTAAGCTCCCTACCCAACCTGAAACTCTTCTCACATTCCATACATTGATATGGTTTTTTTCCTTGATGGAGCCTGTTATGGGAGATAATGAAAAGGCATTACTAATCTGCTTCCTATTTTTAGCAGAAATGATCAAATTTATAATATAAACAGGGAAGTACAGGAACCCTTAACCCTTGTCCATAGCTCAGTGCTGAAATGACAGGACAACATAGCAGATATCAACATCAATAGCACTGGTGACAGACTTTTTGTCTGAATGAAGACAAGAAAAAAAAGTTCCTAGCCTGATAAATTGGGATTCACTATATTTTTAAAGAAGTTATTTTATCTTGAACTTAAGTTTCATGCTAATGAATATTGATTCCCATATCCTGACTTTGCAAAGTTCAAACACTTTTGCCAATACAGTATTAGGTGCTTTCATGTACTTCTCACATTATCAAGATCCATTTCTACATACATAAACTCGTCATGGTTTACTCAATGCACTTTCTAAGTAGGCAAAAGAAGAACCATAAGAACTCAATTTGCAGAACAATCTAAGCTAAAATATAGTTTATTTTAGTTTAGCTAGTTTATAATACTTTTTGTCATGAGAATAACATTTCACACTCAATTTATGATTCAGATTGTGGTATGCCTAGGCTTACATAGTATGTTGAATAAACATTTGGCTTGTTTGGAGCTTAATATTTTGTGTGAATCCTGAATTTTATATGAAAACCACCATGATATATGAAGCTGGGAACTGCGGCTTATTGAACAAACCACAAGTAAGCAAATCATGGCTTCAAGCAATGTGTGCACAATATTTAAAAAATGTTTGTTATGCCTATTCTTGAACTTCTGCTTTGTTTAACACATTGTCTCTTGAACAATTCTGAAGAACCTAAAACTCTGCTTGCCATTTTGGTAATTCTAATGAAGATCTGATCTAACAATGGATTTGAAATTCATTTATTTGGTCCAGTCATTTTTCTTTTTCTTCCTGTTTAAGACACTATTGCATGGCACTTTGGATTATAAAAATGACCACAATTTAGTATGTTGTCTGAACCCACTTGTATGCTATGATTCTATACATCCTGAAAACCCAGATTTTGGGTTACTTCAATAAATCATGATTAATGATGCCTATGAATAGTTTCTTTCACAGCCACAGAGGGAAAATTGAAAATTCAATTTAAAACTTGCAAATCTGCAGAGAAATAATTTGTTTACCAAGTTACACTAAATACCAAAACACTAAAAAGAAGTTGAGGTAAACTGAGACTTCAGCTTTAAACTTAGCCACTTTCACAACTAGGGGCTTATGATTTTTTTCTGTATTAATGGAAATGACCTCTTCCCCAGCAGCTATTCACTTAATTGCTTTTGTACTATAGAAAGCCCAAGAATATTCCATTTTTTTAATAGTTTAAAATCTATTGGATAGGCTTAGAAGTTTATATAATCATATGGTGTTGGAAAGAGAAAAGAAAAAAAATTTTAAGCTATGCTCAAATGTTGACATGTGAAAATGATATGGGAATTTTATGTGTTAAAAGTTTATACTGGAGCCCTGTCTCTGATGGATGACTGCATGAAAAACAAAAACAAAGAAGGAAATTATTCCGTCCATGTTTCACTATTCCCTAAAGTATTCTAGAATGGATGCGAAGGAGGAAATAAAAAACTTAACAAATCTCTATGGAAGGAAACACTTGAGAATACAAAGTCCAAAAATCTGAATCAGTTAACTGGCTTTAATGTGGTGTTGCTAAAGGACATGGATGGGTAGTAAATTTAAAGAAAGAGAGAGAGAGAGAAAGAAAGAAAGAATTAGATAAATGAATGCAATGAAACACATTCACTTAATAATGGAAAAAAAGAGTTCATTGCAAAGAATAATGGTAGCATCAGAAACAAATACTGTGGGAAAAAGACATAGGTGGGGTAGGGTGAATTTTGGGGAGCAAAGGGAGAAACAGAACTAACAGTGTATTTCTCATTAATGCTTTCATCCTAAATGTATTGATCACATTCCAGAAAACTAAACTTGCCATAAAGCAAAGTGAAGCAGCTTACTGGGGAAGGTCAGAGAAAAAAAGCTGGAGTTGGCTTGGCCATTCAGACTGCTCAACCTTTCAAGCTATTATGCTGACTTAAGATATAACATAGAAGCAGCAGCCATTTCCTGATCTTGTTGGAATACAATTCACCTTCCACCTGCATTGGCTTCTCTATGTGGAATGAGGGAGGGGAAGAATGGTTGTGGCTGGGCCATGATGCTCCTGATGGCAACATTATTTTAATATCTGGTTTATGATTCATTTACTAGTCCAGATGAAGGAAGACCTTCCTTTAGGTAACTGCAGGAATCCAACACTAGAAAAGAGGGAAGCCAGGGACTTGCTCAAAGGATGCCTATCCTTCTCCTTCATTAGTTATGGCAAAATCTATCAAGAATAACAGTGTGACATCTTGATCCAGTTAAGAGCTATTATTTTAATATCACAAGCTATGTTGTGTATCAAAAAAACCAATCTGACAACTATTTTCCACTTCCATAAAAATCAGCAAGTTTTCTCTTGGCTTTTGGGCTCCCCACTCATTTTTCTTTTTCTTTTGAATTCAGACCCCCTTCCTCATACCCAAATAGGAAAAATTTTATCCTCAAGTGCCTGGGAGGAGCAAGAAATTCTTGAGGAGTCTTTTGCCCTGTTGCAACATCATGGGGACCCCTCGTCTGAGCCTGGGAAGGCTAATTTAGAGAATATAAAATTGGGCAGTGGGATTAAAAGGTGTTAATGAAGCTGGACCTGAGGCCATCTCAAAGGCTGTTGAGTCTCTGCTTCATGAAGCCGCCTTGTTTAGTTAGGGTTTAGTCAAAATGAAGCAGTCCTGGCTTAAGAGAGGGTTTGTTTACTCAGCACTGAGCTCCAAAAGCCATCCTCAGCTGTCTGAAATATTGAAGTGGAAAGTTTAAAGCCGCTTTCCAGATTGCTGGCCAGGCTAGGAGCAAGGAATGAAGGGACCCTGGAAGTACAACAATAAAGCCTTTTCATTTCCAAGAGTCTTTGTAACAATGGCAGTGTGAGGAGTATGACTTCAAATGGAAAATCTCCACCCCCAGCCCTCGAACTTGTCTCGTTAATGTCACAATGAAGTAACACAGATGAAGTCCTATCACAGTATTTCCAACCAGTTTCCATCCAGATCTATCAGTGGGCTCAATCCCAGGATTCCAGTTGTTGTGGCCAATGGCTGTGCTGGCTGGATATTCTAAATATTATCGGCCTGACACATCAGCAGTGTATCTGGTTAGGAAAAATAGTTTTGGCTAGTAATGGATTTAACTAACTTTTGTTCTGGTGCAGGGTATCTTGTCCCTCACTGGATCATACAAAGTTTTTGATGGATTCCAGTATAATCAAAGTAACATTCTGGAGCAGAATTAGAATAGTCTTGGTTATTTCACTTAACAATTCATAATTACCCTAGTGTTTTTCTTCTTAAAACTTAATTATAGCATCAATTCTTCTCCATCTTTTTTCTATCTCTTTGGCAGAAGGTAGACATCGGAAGGTAACAGTAAAAAAGGAACTGCTCTTAAATAATAAGAGTTTGTTTAAAAAAGCAGGTTAGATTTTATAGTTACAGGACCTGGGATAGCTCCTGTGAAGATGAAGAGTTGATCCAAAGTGGGTATGCACTTTGACATGTGTTCAAAACACCAGGGATAGATGTTATGCCTCTCAAGGTTTTATCCTGTAAAACTTTCTTTGCAAACCTTGGCATTCCTCCATGCCTGTTGACTTCTCCTCCTTGTTGTAGGCTGTATTGGGCTACATAAGGACTGGGACTTGGAAAACTAAGATTGTATAATTGTTTTGTGAGCCATTGAGAGTCGCTTGATTTTGGTGGCATATAAATCTAACAAATAAAAATAAAATATAGCAACAGAATTGTTAAAGAAGCATGATTGACTCTGTTGTATTCCAGTTAGATAAAATAATCATTAACATTTCTTTTTGATTTCATAAAAACTCCATTCAATGTATATGTTGGTCTGACCCTACCTTGGATATCATATCCATCTCTGAGAACTACATTTTAAGAATGATTCAGTTCAGTTAGAATAGGTTCAGAAATAGCAATGAGACAGAAAATAAGTCCTATGAAAAGAGACTGAAGGAATGTTTAGCTTTGAGAAGAGAAAATTGGGAGAATGTCATAGAGAAAAAAAGATCAAGACATTTCTCTCATTTCCAAGATATAAAATATTGAATTAAAGTTGAAGGGAGGCAGCTTCTGATTTAATATTAGGAAAAAACAGTAGGAGCAATTTAATACTGGAACCATCATTCAGAAAGATGGTAGATTCCCCTTCACTACATGAGTTCCAGCAGAGATTAGACATTTCACAGGAATGATTTTTTAAAATTTCTGCTTTAAGCAGTAGATTGGATTGGATTCTCTAAATGACCACTTTTAATTTCATGATTCTATATAAGGTATCTTGAGGATTATGGGAGATGAAGTCCAACAGCTGTGCTGGACTACCAAATTGGGAAAAACTCTTTGGAAGTACTGTCTGTAATTGAAATGCCTATATTTCATTTCCTAATAGTTTTGCTATACATTACATCATCTTGAATCCTCATTAGAGGAGAATTAATAAAAGTATTCAAAATACATTGAATAAACAAAAATGAAAGTAAAGCTTCTCTTACCTTGGACTCAATTCCTGGCCAGTGGAACAGAAATGGATGGCTATTATGTTTATGTATACACAGTATTTTTAAAAATCTACCTATCTAGTCATAGATTTTCTGATTATCTTACATCCAAGTATCAAACAAGTCTAATCCTACTTAGCTTTTTTTTCAAAATCAACCAAGGTACTGCCGCCTAAGCTAGGCAAAGAGAAATATGGTACTATTATTAAAGTTGTAAACTGCTGTTCTGCCAAAAATATTAGAGGAACATCCATAAAATTAGCAGGCAAATCTCCCATCCCAATTATGTTTTAGTTCCGTTCTCCTGTCCCCTGAATATTTCCTTGCTATAATCTTTGTGAGCTATGAGAATTGCTTAAATCCCAACTTTATTGTGGCAGATTATTTTCACTACCATTGAATAGTCAGGTCTCCAACTCTGCTGAAAGGGAGGCCCCTTCTTCACTGTAATTCTTGATTGCTGGATCCTGGTTATCAGTTGTGAGTCAGATATGCATAAGCATTCATCTCAAATGACTCCAACCTGATATAGCTGGCTTAATAAGAATCTATTAAGGTGGCCAAAAAGAAGGGAAATAGATGGGCAAGTTTGGCACATGGTAATTCACATTTATTGAGACAAATTTAGAAAGAATTGCTAGACTGAACTAGAAATAGAGAAAGGCAGGGGGCCAGGTGACTTGTGTGCATACATAATCTGCTATTTACGTGTGCACTGTAGATAAGCAAGTTTAACATCCCTGCATTTCCTTCTAATGATTTTATTTCAAATAGCTTCGACCGCACAATCCTTTAATGAGAGGATGTGTTCAAAAATGGGTTTGAATTTTGACTTTCTACTACAAGGATCTTTCAAGATTCTCCCAGACCTTTCTTCTTGGTGATTTTTAATCTTTAAACTGAATTTTAATGGAGAATTGCCCTCTATAAATTTGGACACATGGTTACCTTAAGCATCCTGCTCAGTGTTAGGATCCTTCTAGTTAATATCACAAAACTTTCATTAAGATAGATTGTTAAGCATGTTTTTTAAAGCAATGCACCACTTTAACTTAGTGGATATGTCCTAATTTTCAGTATAAAAGCCCCAAGCAGCTTAGAAACTAAAGAGCCAAGGGAAATCCAGTTAAAATTAAACTTGTACAACAGAACAGATACAGATTAGTAAGACCCATAGGGACTCCCAAAATTTAATAGGCCACCTGTGATAAATCTGAGCCCCTGGGTAACATATTTCTGGGCTAACTCCTAGCTCCTTCTTTTTCTTCCAGCCCCCTCTTTTGTGCTCCAGTTGTCTTCTCTAGCCATTTATTCCCAACCTGGTGCTATTGGATATGATGAGCAGGTGTTCTGTGAGTTGTAGTCTAATACAGATCTAGAAAGCAAGAGGAAGATTGAGGAAGATTGCTTTAGACTATGTAGTGTGACTTTAGCTCCACTGATAGAAGCAGAAATTATCAGAGAAGAGGCTCTTGGAAAAAAAATAAGAGATAAGTTTGAGAACACCAAATGCAAATTCTACAGCAAATTTAGTCCAGATTAGATACCATGAGAAATCCACAAGCAAGAAATGGAGACTACACTTCACTCAAATTGTTGACCTCTGAATTCTATATTCAAATGCAGCACTTATAGCTAGGAGTTATTGTTAGTATATTCTTTATGAATTTATCCATCCTATTTCTCTCTATTTTATTTCCTACTTCTTTACCCACTAAGTGAGTAATCATTACCATATCTTTTAGGGAAAAATCCCATTGTTTGACGTACCCTGGGAGAGGTTTTGATCTTCTATTTCAAAATTTCATTCAAGAATCATATTTTCCCATTATGAGAGATGGATAATTTTTTTCCTAACTACTTTCTTTACATCTTAATGGATGTATTTTCCTTCCTTTCTAATTATCTGTCTTTCAATTATCTGTCTTTTACTGGATCTGATTTTTGCAGCAGATGATTTTTGCTAGGACTCGTTCAGGAAAATATGCAGGTAGGCTAGGGAATTCTGAACACTGAAGTCCACACATCTTCAAGATGCCAAGGCTGAGGTAAAGGAAGCTGAGAATTATTATTCAGCAATATATGCTGTAGAAGCGCATAGCTTTCTTTTTTAGGGCAGAGGCAGAGAATCTACAGTCCCTTAGATGTTATTCACTTTCAGTCCCATCAAGTCTAAATAACAGGTCAGTAAGAGCTGTTAAACTACTTTTTTTCCCAAAGTAATACCTAATTTCTGAATAACTATCTATCCACATCCTGTCTTGTTTGGGCAGTTTGTGAGTCTGACCATGATATCATCTTAGGGACTTGACTTTAAAATATGGAACCCTCCTTCATACAGATCTATGATGTAAGTTAAGCCCCATTGACCAAAGACAATCTAAAGGAGACTGTCACATTAGAATTGTTAACATCAGAGAAAATGTTACTATCCTTAGAAATGTTCAAAGGTTGGATGTCAAACAAGGAAGTATTTAGAAGAAAATGGCAATCAATTTGAATAATAATGCAATGTATTAATTGTATTAATATTTAATGCAATGTATAAATTGTCCAAGTCTTCTTTCTTGTATACTCTGGATATACAATAGTTTTTCCCCAAAAAAATAACATATTTTAAATACTTGGGACTGCTGTTCTTAGGTTTTCAACTTTCTAGGGAGCATAATGAAATATCCAGTGTTCTTCTGCTGGAACCATCTGCCTTTCTCCAAAGAAGCTGATTAAATTGAGGAAAGATTCTCCAACTATTAGAAATGTATAACCATTACATTTTCCCGTTCTTAGCAGGTAAAGACTGCCTGTGAACATTTTAAAAGTACTTTTTTCATTCCACTGATTCACACCACCCTCTAGCACCACCACTAGGAATCTCAAATATTGGACATGAGAAAAGTCAAGACCCCTGAAGCAGGGATATCTTCTTTCAGACAAATCTCAGTCTGGTGTCACTTACACATTAACAAAAGTGAGACAGAGCTTGCAAATGCCATCAGTGAACATTTGAGTCCATCATTTCAGAGATAAAATACGTACTTCAAAGAGGGAAAAAAAACATCTCCCTACTCCCTCATGCACACAAACAAACTGCCGGTCTTGTGTTCCCAAAGCTGCTAAGATTCATAAATATTAAAGCACCATGAGATCAGTGCTGGAAGAAGATTTAATACAGGGCTGCCCCTCAAGGGGTTAAAGCCCCCCACCCGCTGTGTGGATATTATTGCTGGTGCAGTGGCATGAAGCCATCGCTGTATAATCTGATGAACTCTTTTATTAAATTTCACAGGCCTGTCTTCTTTATTAAAATCTCCCAGAATGCATAGGGTTTCTGTCATATCAAACACAGAAAACGTGTGTGTGTGTGTAGGTGGGGGGAGGAGGAATGTGGGCATTCCTGCCCCCACACACTCACTTTCGATGTATTGCCAGAAACATGATCCATATCAGAAAAAAGTTGAGCAGGATATGGAACAAGCAACCAACAGATGAAGTTTTGAGGAGGGAGGGCTCTTCACATTGGAGTAATATTCTTCCAGGGTTGTAGTGTTATGGTTGTTATTGTTTTTTTTTTAAAAGGAGGTTAAACTCTTAGCATACCAGACAACTTCCTCCTCCTTACATTTCACAGTTCATCCTGCTTGGCATTCCAAAAATCTGGCTATTCTATGTGATGAGAATAGAGTAAATTATTTTCAGGCTAAGGACAGAGATGATCTCGTCCACTACAGGTTTCAACAGCTTGAGTTGTAGAGAATCACACCAGCTGTGAATATTTTCACTCTAAGTCAGGGTTGTGGATTTTGGGGCTCTTAAGAAGTTTCCAGCAGTTCAGCCAGCATGGCAAATGGCGAGGGAAGAGCTGGTGAACCTCTATGTGTTCCTTCTGAAGGAAAAGCTCAGAGGAGGCTCTGTTGCTCTGAACTGTCCCTCTTTTAAAAAATGCCCCAGACTGGAAGCTGAGAAATGGCACTTTCTTATGTGATCAACTGCATAAAACATTTCCTGATTACTTCTTAGGAAAGCTAACTCTGGTAAAATATTTTAAAGGACCTGGGAAACAACATGGAATATAATCTTCACATCAAGGAACCTCCAGACAGTTACAGATGGACTGTCTGTTCCTACCCCCAATTTGGCAATACCTTGCTGTGTTATATAACTTTTTCTAATTTAGTGCCTTGCAGATCAATTGGAGATCTTTTTTGTCTGAATATCTGGCCAGGAAGGGCTATGCTGGCTGAGATTTCTGGAAGTTAGTACCAACATGGGAAAAGCTACTTTAGAAACTACAGTATAATGGCCAATATACTATTGTTGAAACCAGAAAGACCAGGGACAGATCATCCTGGAGAAAATCTATACAGTACATTCAGTAAGAGTTGACATTGACTTGATGGCACATAATCAGTTCATCAATAATGGCCAATATTCTGACAAGAAGCAATAGAACAGGAATCTTAAACTCAGAAGTACCTTTAATTTATTTTTTTAAAAAAGCATATATGCTTATTTTTATTATATATTCTCCTGTCCTTTTCAAATGAATGGCTGGGGATGGGAATCCTTCCTGTTCTCACTAACTCCATGGCAGCCCCCAAATCTGCAAAGGTAAACTGAATTCATGTAAGCATGAGTCAAATGTAGGCTCTTTCTAAGTTGTAAAAATGGCAAAAGTTTTGCAAAGTTCCTTAAAAAGGCAATTGGACATTAATTACAAGATGTTATTGGAAACATTTTGCCTTCTATCCAGAAGGCTTTTTCAATCCATCTAAAAATGAAACAGACAGAATGGTCAGAAATATGTACATTTCTAAAAATGGGGGTGGGGAAAGATGAGAAAACAGTAAGGTTACACACAGTTTAAACAGGGTGATAAGTTTCTAACAATAAGTTTCTAATTTTTAGAAATGTACATATTTCCTGAGCATTCTTTTTTTTAGATGGATTGAAAAAGCCTTTCAGATAGAAGACGAAACATCTCCAATAACATCTTGTCATTAAAGTCCAGTTGCCTGCTTAAGAAACTTTGCAAACTTTTTGCAGTTTTTACTACTTATCATGACCTGGATTAATGAGAATATTCATAGATGCTAGGCTCTTTTTGTGTCCAAAGGAGCCTCCAAAATGCAGGGTTCACATGCCTCTTGTTCCTGAACAAGCTCCTTTTAAGCCATCACTTGAATTACCAGATCAGATACAGAAGAATTTCTGTTGAATCAGACCAAAGGTTGGTTTTTCACAACATTTTTAATTGGTCAAGCAAACAAACAGGAAAGGATTTAAATAGCATGCTGCCACAGGTGTTCTACAGCAGCTAGAATTTAAGACATTACTATCTGGAGCCATTAAGACTATGGATTGGATGTCCAAAAACTGCTTTCTAGCATAGTACCTGAATATCTTAAAGCACTTGTGCTATTTCATGAATCTGGTTGCCTTCTGCAGTTACCATGCAAATCCAAAGAAAGATGCATTTGCTTTATGGTGTTGCAGAAAGGTGCAGGTTTTGCACTATCAGGTGCTCTAAAGCACTTTTTGGATAACAAATTGCTGCACAGCCCTGGAAGCCATAATGATTGCC
>JANHZU010010796.1:288931-313588 GCA_032468055.1 Acrochordus granulatus | reverse complement strand
GTTTACACAATTGTATAAATATCTAATCTATGTAAGCCGCCAAGAGTCTTCGGAAATTGGCGGCATAGAAATATGTGGAATAAATAAATAATTGCAAATGGTTGTTAAGAGAGGCAATCACTAAACAAGGACTATCTGTGCAGCCCTTATAATTCTCTTGGATCTCTCAATAGCTTATGATCATCCTGTCTTTCCAGACTACCTGCAGAGCTGAGCCTTGGGTACATCCCAAAAGTGATGCTGGATGACCACTCTTAGATATTTAGGCTATTAAGTTATTGTGTATATTTTACCCCATGTTGCTCAACATCTTTGTGAAATCACCGATGGGAAGTGATCCAGAGTTTTGAAGTGGATATGTTATGATACTCAACTCTACTGCTTCTTACTACTCAATTCCTCAATTCCAAATATGTAATTAATACCCTTGAACATTCCTTAAATTTGATCATGGCTAGATGAGACAAAATAAAAAGAAATTAAATCCAGACAAAACTGAGATGTAGTTGAGACATACAAAACTTGTATGCAACTTTTTCGGTTGCAGCTGGAGCAAGGAATGTGTTTATTCCACCACTTTTAGTGTCCCAGCTGTGCTTCTGCCTCATCCAATTAGACTTGGTGATAAGCCCACAAATGGGTTACTTCCCATCTTGGATCAATGAAGGCTATTCTTAAAAAGTGTTTAGAAATTGTACTTTGGTATAAAATGTGGCAGCTAGGTTGCTACCTGGTGCAAGATATTGGAATCATATGGCTGAACTAAAAGACCTGTGTGATTACTAGCTGCTTATTGGCCACAGATAAACATTTCAGCTTTTGGTAGTAATTTTCAAAGCCCTGAATGGGTGAGAGCCTAATTGTAAGGGAGCACCTGTTTGCTTATGAATCTATTCAGCTGTTGAGTGTGACAGGAGAGGCCTCTTGCAAATGCTTTTGCTATCAGATGTTTGCTTTTCTGGCTCACAGGACAGGATCTTCTCCTAATGACCCCCAGTCTATAAAATGAACTTTTTTGAGAGTTGCATTGGGCTCCCACTCTATCAGTGTTTAGGAATCTGCAAAGATACATCTTTTCACAGGCTTTTAACATTAAATATTCTTAGTGTGCATTTCATAGTTGTTGTTAAATTATATATTTAACCTGCTATATTCTATTCTCTTAAACTTTTTAAAATGACCTTGATTGCTTGCTTGGAAAAAGGTGGGATAATAATAAAGAAAAAAAGTGTGCATAATCAATGGGACAATACCAGGGGAAAGTGAAATAGAAGACACATAATTAAAGAAGATCTAAAGTATCAAAATCTGAAAATCATAGTTGAAAGGTTATGGCATAAACTGGATGTAGTGGTTTTAGTAAATATTGGCAAACTGGTACGATACCAAAAACCCTGGGCTGGTACTTAGAAAATCTGTGCATTGACAAATTTCCATCGGCCAGTTATACAGGCCACACTCTTGGATCTACACATAACACTATGCAAATACATTACAGCATCTTAGATTCTTGGGAAGAATGTGATGTGTATGAAGGCCAACACCAGCTAAAGAACTGGCAGCTGTTATTTCACATTGATGTGTACATAACAATAATAATAAACTGCCAGCGAGGACTGCTTTGATGTGGTTGTGGGGCTTGTGTGCTCTGAGGAAGATAAGAAGTATGTCAAAGGTTCAACCATGCTGGACAGGTCTCATCAGAGGAGTTAAACAAAGAGTGTCTCTCCCATAAAAATATGGTGAGATGTAATTTACAGAAACCCATACCAGCCTGGTTGTTGCCCTGGTTAACAAGGATCATGCTACATTAATGAAGGTTCTGTCATCCAGGTGGAATTGTCTGGAGATTGAGTCATGGCAACTGAGCTGCTTCTTCTTTTTTTTTTTGATTTGAGATGTTTCACTGCTTATCCAAGTAGCTTCTTCAATCTGAGAAAAAATTGGTTGGGGGACTCCATATATGTCTTCCAGGGTGGCTGCATTTCTCACTTAACCTGATTAGGCTTGTTAGATGGACAATAGGTGAATGTGAATAGATTGTCTTTGGGATGTAAATGTTCAGCTCCTGTAAAGTAGTCTTAATCATCCTGGGGACTAATTAAAGAGCAGCATGAAAAATGGGGGACATAAGAGGATGGCCCAGCACAGGAGAAGCAAGACTACAGGACCAGAATCAGTTGTTTATCCATCTAAAGGAAAAAGGACACTCATTTAAGGACAATAATGTTCACATTTTGGAGAGAGAAAATAGGTAGTTTAAGAGAAGAGTGAAGGAATCCATCTATGCCAAAGTGGAATATCCTTCCCTCAATAGAGGTGGAGGCCTCAGACACAACTTGTCCCTCATTTTTCATTAGTCCCCAAGAAGATTAAGATTCAGATCAGGTTCACCAGAGAGATCACACTTAACGACTCACTTGGGGATGAGTAAGGGATTCAGGAGTTGAATATCTACATCCCAAAGACTATCTATTCACATCTCCTATTGTCCATCTAACAAGCCTAATCAGGTTAAGTGAGAAATGCAGCCATCCTGGAAGACATATATGGAGTCCCCCAACCAACTTTTTCTCAGACTGAAGAAGCTACTTGAATAAGCAGCGAAATGTCTTGAACCAAAAAAAAAGAAGTCCAGTTGCCATGACTCAAACTCCAGTCAAATCAGAAATGTTTCTATCAGTCCATCAATAGAGAGAATACAGTAACCAGTCAACACCTGACAAAGAAGAAACAGTGCAATTCTGGGCACAGCTATGGGACAACCCAAAGAAATACATCAGTAATGCAGCTTGGCTAAAGGAGGTGGATAAGAATAAAAAAGAAGCTGAAATGAAATAACTAATAATTACAGCATAAATGGTGGAGAAAAGGGCAAAGAAGATCAAAAATTGGTCAGCACCAGATGAAGATGAATTGCATGGTTTTTGGTTGAAACATCTGACTGGTCTACACCCACTCATTGCCAAGCAGTTTAATAATATACTGCAGGAAGGTGAAATTGAAGAGTGGCTAACATCTGGCAAAACCTACCTGATAATGAAAGATCCAAAAGGGACAACACAAGACAACTACAGGCCAATTACCTGTTTACCAACAACTTTCAAACTGCTAACTGTAGCTGATGCAGTCCAACAGCATCTAATTGAAAACAACTTCTTTCTACCTGAGCAGAAAAGAAACTGCCCAAATAATAGAGGAACAAAAGATCAGCTCCTAATTGACACAATGATTTTGGAAAACTGCAAGTGAAGGAAGACCAGCTTGAATGTAGCATGGATTGATTACAAGAAGGCATTCAATTCCCTGCTACATGATTGTATAATCAAGTGCCTAGAAATAACAGGGGTCAGTAGAAATATCAGAACCTTTGTGCAAAGATCAATGGCACAATGGAAGACATGGTTGCTGGTCAATGGCGATAAGACTGGAGAAGTTAATATCAAGAGAGAAATCTTTCAAAGAGACTCGCTATCACCATTGCTATTTGTCATTGTACTGATTCCTCTGTCAGCTATACTGAACAAATCAGGCCATGGCTAGCAAACATCAAAAACATCTGCCAGGCTATCCCATCTCTTTTACATGGATGATCGGAAGTTGTATGGAAAAATACTATCTGAAATAGAATCCCTACTCAACACTGTCTGTATATACAGCCAAGACATTACAATAGTGTCCACTGCAACCCTCACCATCAAAAGGGGAAAAATGGTGAAAACCAAGGGGATCAAGATGCCCCATGGAAATAACATCAAGAGTTGATGAAGACAATCACAACAAATACCTGGGTATCCTTCAAGCTGACAATATCAAGTACTGTAAAGTCAAGAAGAAGGTCAGAGGTATATACATCATAAGAATGAAGAAGATCTTAAAATCCAAACTCAGTGGAGGAAATATTATCTAGGCAATTAACATCTGGGCAGTTCAGTCATTAGATACACAGCTGGAATAGTGGACTGGACTCAAGCAGAACTAGAGGCCCTGGATAGGAAGTCCAGAAAAATAATGACAATGAATCATGCTCTTCATCCACAAAGTGATAGGTGGATATCAAGAAAAATAGGTGGATGTGGAAAGTTGCAAGTACTGTACACCAGAAAGTTGAAGAAGAGAAATGGGCATTGGAAGAATACTTGAAGAACATTGAAGAAGGTGCACTAAAGCTAGTGTACCAGAAAGGCTTACTGAGAACTGGAGAGACAAAACTAGCAGACAAGAAAAACCAAATGAAGAATAGAAAAGAGACATGGCAAGGCAAAGCATTACATCAGCAGTACATTAAACAAATAGAAGTCAAAGCAGATAATAACAAGTCTTAGCAATTTCTAAGAGCAGGGAAGTTGAAGAAAGAGACAGAAGAGTTAATTCTGGCTGCACAAGATCAAGTGTAAAGAACAAATGCGTACAAGCATAGAATTGAGAAGACAACATCAGACAGCAAATGCCACCTCTTCAAAGAAGCTGAAAAAACAGTGTACCACCTAGCTGCTGCAAGATTGTGCAGACTGACTACAAACAATGGAATGATACAGTAGCAACAAAAGTATGCTGGAAGATCTGCAAAAAACACCATTTGCCTGCAATCAAGATCAGGTGGGATCATAGAATAGAGAAAACAGGAGGTGCAGTGGCACAGCGGCTTAATGACATCATTTGTGTTGGCCAGAAATAGCCGGCACTCTGGTAGTTTGAGCTGCAGCACCCCATGATGGTGTGAGCACCTGTCATTTGCCTCCAGCTCCTGCCCACCCAGCAGTTCAAAAGCACGTAAAACTGCACATAGATGAATGGGTACCTCTTTGGGGAGAAGCTGACTGGCAGCGACGGGAGCAGCAAGTTGGCACTGGATTCGTCTGTCTTGGGGCAGAGCAGGAGCCATGGAAGATACCCCAGATGTGAACATTGCTGGCCAGCTGAGGGGGATGGGGTTTAAAATGTATATTGTAAAAATGTATAATGCTTGTAAGCTGCCAAGAGTCTTTGGAAATTGGTGGCATATAAATGTGAAGAATAAATAAATAATATAAAATGAAGCAAAATTGCTCTAGGACTTCAGAATTCAGACAGACAGGCACATAACACTCAAGACTTAACATTCCTGATAAGAAAGACAAAAAAGTCTGAATAGTGGACATGGCAGTATCTGGAGACAGCAGAATAGAAGAGAAACAACAGGAGAAAATCACAAAATACAAAGACCTACAAATAGAAATAGAATGACTGTGGAAAAAGAAAGCAAAGATGGTACCAATAGTAATAGGGGTCTTAGGTGCAATCCCAAAACAACTGGAACATCACTTGAACACCATCTGCATTGACAAATTCACCATCAGTCAATTGCAAAAGGCAGCATTACTTGGAACAGCTTACATCCTACAACGATACCTTTAACAACAAACAGCATCTCCCTATCCCAGGTCCTTGGAAAGATTTGATAGGTTGGCAAAAATGCCAAATCCAGTCTAAACATCTGGCTGACCGAGTAAGGAACATTATCATAAAGACCATTGGAATTGATAAATTCTCCATCAGTCAATTTGAAAAGGCAGCTTTATTTGGAACAGTTAACATACTGCAATGATATCTTTAACACCATCAAACAACAACATCTGCCTATCCCAGGTCCTTGGGAAGGACTCAATAGGTAGATAAAAATTCCAAATCCAGTCCAACCATCTGGCTGACTGTGCAATGAACCACAATAATAATAATTCAGTTTCTCCTATTACTGGCATTTGCTGAAATTCATACCAGACAGTTGTCTCTCTTTTTATATAGGTATGTATGTACATGTATATGTGTGTATAATGTATGCAGCCTGTAGAATTTATGCAGCTAATACCTGGAGGAGTGTCAAAAAAAATCTAGAAGGTGCCTGTGACTGGACGATGGAAATTCTGCCTCTTTTTTATTATGTTGTGTGCATACCGTACATTAAAAGAGCAGGGTTTATATCATGCAATTGCAGATGCCTTCTTGATTTTTTTGAGCCCCCAGTGGATTCCTTATATATTAGATTTTACTATTTTGCCTAGAAATAAAAGTTAGTTAACCTGGAAATATTAGCATTACAGCACTAACTGTCAATCCTACAAGGACAGCCAACAAAGCTGTAAGAAATCACTGTATTCCTGTAAGCAAAACAGGACTATTGATAAATTGGAGGGAAACTCTTGGGAAAAAAGAAAGGAGGAAAAAAATCCCTTAGGAGCGAATTTCCTCCCTCCAAAAAATGATCTTTAGCAGCCATGGAATATTGAGTGTTTCCTAGAAGGGAGATAGAATGGAGTGTAATGAGAAAAAGGCTGGTTAGAACCCAAAGTAAAATCAGTTCTTGTTGGAATGTTTCTTGCCAAGTCCAATATTTTCTCAATTGGATGCACAGGGATAAAAATGTGAACAGTAATGTGCTCGGGCTGACTTTTAGAGGTGGGTAGGAGCAGTCACGACTGAAGGGGGTTTCCTTGCTGCCTAGGACCAAGTGAGTGATTGTCCTTCTTCTGGAGGAGTTAGGCCATCTGCCTGAAAGCAACATTCTCTCCCAGCAGATGGCCTCCAGCCCAAAGAAAAATTGTCCTCCTGCTAACGTCATGAGAGTTGGGAGAGCTGTAGGAGGCCAATTAGAGGTCATGAGTCAGGGGCGGGGGGGGTTATGCCACTCTCTTCAACCCCAGCACCCAGATCTGACCTTTCAGCCTGGATCTTGGGCAGGAGAGTGAAGTGAGCATGAGAAGACTGAAATACTGTTTAGCTAGAAGAACACCGAATGTCTCCTTGTGTAAGGTTCATTTGCAAATAGATTAATTAAAAACAGATTGCAGAATAGACTGCCAGGATATTCAGCAAGATTCAGTAATGCTTGAAGCACAAATATTTGGTGGAGACCTTCAGTAAAAGTTAAAAAACCCTAACAAATATTTAAAAAATCCATAACAAATAAACATATTGGGAGAATGTTAAAGGATGTTTGGAACTTAATAGCAGTAAATTTAGGAACTAGAGACGTTTGTGTGTGGGTCTAATGAGGTCAGGTGTTTAGATAAGAATATTCTGTGGTCACCACTTTTCTCGCTCCCTGTTCCCCAGTGAAGAAAGTCACTACATTTTCATTTTAGGGACACAGATGAATGATAGGAACATACTGAACTATTATTCTGTTTCACACATTTCCACCCATCTGCCAATCCTAGTGCCTTCTCCATGTCCCTCCATCAGTCAAGTGTTCACATCACTCCCTTTATCTTTTTATATGTGGTTCTGAACATATAATGAAATTGGACTGGAATCTAGATCAAACTCAAGTGCTACTGGGATTTTTTTTGGAACAGAATAGAAATGTGTTCCAGTTTCTAGTTTGGACACATACTGGGACCACTGTCTCACTGTATTACAATAACTTTTGGAGAAACAATGCTGATGCCTCCAAGGTGGAAAACAACTCTACCTCTTTTCTACAGGGCAATCAAAAACAAGACAGTTGGCTTTAAAAGCAACTTTTTATTTTCAGACAGTGCTTTTAAATCCCACTGCTTTTCAGTCATTATTGTCCCACTGATTTCTCTTTCCAGTCAGTGAGAGAGAAACATTGATCCCACTAATTCTCCTGGGTTGATTTTCTACCTACTTTCTTTAACCAAAATACACGCATTGCAAGCTCTTGGCTACGGGGGTCATCCAAGCTAGCCTAGAATATCTTCCAAGTTATGAACATTTCTGTTTTAGCTAATCAATTCCTATTGATTTCTTAGCTGTGTCATGCCAAGCTGTGGTGGGCTATATTAATATTCTCGGCATGAGGAAAGGCTCCTTTCCCTTAGTAGCTAGGGGTGATATTACTGATCCAGATAGTATTCAAACTCAATATCCTGTTTCTCCTTTTCTCATTTCCTGTTTGCAGTCCTGAATGCCAGCCGTTGTCAGAGAGAGGACAGTGAGAGTGGGGAAGATTAGACGAAGAAAGGGGTGGCGAGACTCTGGCTTCTTCTTTTCTATATTACAGATTTAATAATGACAAAAGAACATCATTAAACATTCATTAGAATTATTTAATTAAATTTTGCTTTGGAGGGGGAGAAGAGGGGGGAAGAGAGATTAGATATGATGCACAAAAAAGAAAACAATATTGACTGAAAAAAAACCCCATTGAGGATTTAGATTAAAGTCTGCACTGTTTTTGGTTTTAATTTCTTATGATGATTATAAAAAAGATTCCAGAAAAGTCTTACAAAAGCAGTTGGAGAATAAGAATTGCTTGCTAAGAAAATAGACTATTTATATGTGTAGGTAAGTATGTGTGCATGTATTTGTGTATGCACCACAACATATGTCCCTGTTTCCTAGTGAAATAAAGCAGCTGCAATGCTTGAAAGAACAGTTTTATCTGCAGAAAAGAAGGAAATAGTATTCTTAAGGATAGTGGGTTTCCTTAAGGAAAATGCTTCTATTTTCTCATTGTAAAAGTTCTATTATTTTTCTTTTAGAAAACCCATGTATGGAGATGGAGCAGAAAGTTCCAGAATAGTGGTGATTCAATAGTAGAATCAGGGTACTTCTCAGGATTTCTTAATAAATAAATAAATCTGCAGCTATATCCAGTTACTTGAGAAATAAAGACAGCAGAACTCAATGGGTCCTTAATCTGTACAGATGCATAAAAGATTGGATTCTGAACCTAAGTTCAGCAATTAATAATGAAAACTCTCGATAGAAGAGTAGCTCAGGACTGAACTGCGGAGTCCTTGGTGCTTTCTGAGCTTGGTTGTTTGCTTACAGACATTTCATTACCAAATGAGGTAAAATCATCAGTGCTCGAAGGGAGTGGGGTTTGCTTTCTTTTTATATACTAGTGACTTGCCCTGTCTGTATTGGTGGAAGTGTTCTTGGTGATTGCTTGATGAGGCTATTGTTTATTGGTGGTTTGTTTGTCTGAATGGTTAGTTCCTTGGCTGGGGATTTACTTCCTGATCATTGATCTATTGGTAATCTTGCTGTTATTTTCTGCTTATCTGGGTGTTGATTGCTGGTGAGGTGTTTAGGTCTTTTTGTTTCCTTTTTTTATTGTCTATCTCTATGTTGCCAATCATGGTGAAGAAGCAGTCATGTTGGTGGATATGACAATGGGGGCTCCAACAGGGGCTGATCTTCCCCCCCGTATTATTCAATATCTATATGAAACTTCTGAGAGAGATCATTCATTCATTGGTTTGAGGTGAAGTGTCATCATTATATCAATGACACCTAGTTATACATAACTATCCCACGCCAAGCTGCAGATACTATGGAAATTCTGAATTGGTGTCTGGAGTCTGTGGGATCTAGATGGAGCAAAACAAATTAAGATTATATCCTACCAAAATAGAGTTGCTACTTGTCATTGAACAAATGGCCAATCTGATAACATCTGTAATTCCTCTTGATAGATTCATGCTTCTTTAAAGGAAATGGCTAATGACATGTAGCCACTACTGAAGCAGTAGGTGGTGGTCTGGCAGGGGGAGGCTTAGTTAAGACACTACCTGGAACAGGTTGCCCTGGCAATGGTACCTCACAACTCAGTTGAGGTACTATAATGTACTCTACATGGGGCTGCCTTTAGAGATTATTCAGAAAGGCAGACTGCCACCCTTGCAAGCCAGAGCAGAATATCATCCACTTATAGGTCATTACATTGATTACCAGTCGGCTTCTAGATCCAGTTCAATATGTTGGTTATCACATTTAAAGCCATATACAGTGCAGTACTAGGATATACTGGGCAATACCTTGCCAGAACTAAAAACATCTGTCTGGACTGAATATTTAGAGAGGGCCTGAGATAACCCCTGATCAGGATGTGCATGGGGTGAGGATTAGGCAATAGATCTTCTCTTTGGTAGCTTCATAACTTTGGTGTATAGGTTAGTCCCATCTTTTCTTGCATTTTGCAAGCAGGTAAAAACCTTCTTTCAGTTTGTTTTTGGCTCTTATTTACTGGGGGTATCGATTATAGGAATTGTTTTCATGCTGTTCATGTTTTTCTATCTATGCTTTTATACTACTGTATGTCTCCTAGGACCACTCAAGACAGTGAGATGAGCATATATTTTAATAAATTCATATTTTTTATTATTTGTATTGGTTGTTTTGATTGTTAAACTTATGTTTTGCAGTTCAGTTTATATGTATTGTTAAACAAACCAACAGATAAACCTTTCCTACAATTTATCTGTAAAAAATCCCCAGTAATAGTTTAAATGTGTGTGTGGACCTGGGAGAAACAATTCACATTTTTTCTCTTGTAAGTAGACAGGGTTTTTTTTTCTTTTTCTGTTTAATTGTGTCCAATTCTCAGAGATTGCCTGGACAAGTCCATGCAGTTTTTTTCTTGGCAAGGTTTGTCAAAAGTGGTTTGCCTTTGCCTGCTTCCTAGGGATTAGAGAGAGTGACTGCCCAAGATCATCCAGCTGGCTTTGTGCTTAAAGTGGGACTAGAACTCATAGTTTCTGACTTCCTACCTTAACGACTTCACCAACCTGGCTCTCAAGTTGATAGGTGGCTTTATGCAAATGTAAAAAGTTAAAAGGTGACTGCAGGATTAATTCGAAAAATCTTGTCATAAATTCTACATACTGCAGGATGTTTACTGAGCAACACTTATAGAGGGATTGTATTTAAGAGGCAGTGAGGATATTTTCTGATGAGCAGCACAAGACAACTCTTCCAGGACATTGGAGAGCTCCTGGGGATGGCAGACTTTGCTTCAGTTTGCACTCACAATATGAATTCTTTCCATAGAGACATAACATAAGCTCTCTAAATTATGTTTTAGGCAAGTAGAAAAGGTTCTTTTGTTCCCTTGGGTTTTAATTATAAAATAATTAGAATAAATTGTTATATTTTATTAATGTTCTAGTCCCACCTTAGCCATGTAAGCCAGATGGGTGACTTTGGGCCAGTCACTCTCTCTCAGACTAACCTACCTCACAAGATTATTATTGTGGAAAAAATAGGAGGAAGAAGAAGTGTTAGGTATGTTTACTACTGCCTTGAGTTATTTAGAAAAATAATAAAAGTGGGCTACAAATAAATAATAATTACTGTATCTTCAGTCAAATAAATATTTATTATTTTTTAAAAAAATCATTCACTTTTCATTGCATTTATTTTATGTACTTACTACCTTGGATGCCTGAGAGGCAGAGAAGGTGATAAGATGATTAATAAATAACATTCAAAGCCTATTGAATCTTTAAGTAATGATAATTATTTATCTATCTTGAAAGTTTGCCCCAATTTAATGTCCAGTCTTCTGGTTTGGAGCCTTGTTGTACAAACTTCTATATATTCTCTCTTAAATGACATCCTGTCTTGAGAGACAGGTTTCAGGAAAGATGATTCAAGGTTCCTCACTTGGGAAGTCTACAGCACTGAGCACAGCATCAATGTCAAATGCAAATCTATCTCTTTTATTATCACTTTTCCTTCAGAGGGGCTTCTGGCAGGTTTTAGGAACTGAAGTTCTTTTATGTATCTACAGCAACATCTTCAGTTTCTTCAGATAACTATTCTAGCTGCTTTGAAATTTTAGAAATACACACTGGGAGAAAATAATATACACACATAACACCATTCCAAATTTTATTTTAAGTTATAAAATCCCCATCAGTCCAATTCTCTCTTTCAGGAAGAAAATCTGGGATTGTTTTGAAACTCAGACTGTAACTGAAAGAACAGTATAGAAGCAGAAGTGAACAAATTCTTTTTGGTCCTTTAAATGCTTTCTGAATCATGGCTCTGTTCTACAGAATCATGTTTTAGGACCATTGTAGAGATTTTATTGGTTTTACTGAAAAATCGAACATTTTAGCCTATGATTATAAAAATGATGTTAGTTGATAGATAAATAGCTTTCTTGGAACAGTAGTTTATTTTGGAATAAACTATGAAAGAACCAGTGTACTTTTTTCCATTTGAATTCTGCTCTTTCTCGTGTCTACTTTCTAAATGTCCTTCATCACCAAAACCAAGTTTTCCTCCCTTCCGAAGCTGGCTTCTTCTCTTGATTTGCGCATTTGAAGACCCTCCACCCCCTATTTCATCCAGGCAAATATTTGGGAAAAAGGGACAGGACTCATGCTTCAGTATTAACATACTCCCTGCCCCAACCCAACAGCAGGTAAAATAATTAAGATAATTTTGAAATAAGCAGAGAATCTCCCCTCCCATAGGATCATTAAGTTCAGTGCTTAAATGCATTACTGCCTACCTTGTATTCTGGCAAATAGGCTAATGAAAACTGACTGCACAGCAAAGAGCACAACAAACAAATGCGATAAAAAGAAGCTTCAACAAGGCAGTGATGGATAGGAGGTGCCACTCATTTTGCCTAAAGCATCACAGTACAATCAGCAGTGTGGTAGATAGCAGAAAGAAGAAAGTGTACATTTGAGGTATGGTGGTGGGGTTAGGTGGGGGGAGCCTGGGTTTGAGCCCAGTTTGAGCCCTCACTACAAAGTGAGTCTCACTTCTGCAAAGCATCCGATTAGAGTGCAAAACTCTTATCTTCGTGGTTATATTCATGACAATTGTCTTGTAATTCTACTCTGAAGGAAATCCACTAAATTGAATACCATTTCTCCTAAGTAAGGGGCATAGGACTGCACTTTATTGCTTCAGATGCATGAACAATTAGATTACCCTCTTCCTTGCAATTTCAGTTTTAACTTCCTCTTGGCTTGCCAGAACGGATATAAGAGGGACCGAATTTGGTCACCCTCCCAAAGTGTGATCTGCAAATAATTGGAACTTTCCAGATTATTTCTCAGATCTCCACTGAATCTAGATTTCAGATAAGATGTAATCTAGCAGCTCTTAGGCAATGATATGACATAGCAATAAAAATGTTTTTTTTAAATCCCAGTTTTATCCAAACAGCTCTGAAGACACATATGCTCTTCTCCCATTTTTCTCCCACTGACCTTGTGGGGTACATTCAATGGAAGAAATTGAGTGACTTACGATTACTCAGAAAAATGAATGGTGATCTGAACCTAATGCATTCCTTATCAGGTTTGCATTTTAACTCTATGTATATCACTAGCAAATAAACAGTTGCAGTCTTTTGATAAACATCTCAGTAACATTTGAACTGTTCAAGTGCATAGAAAACATTGAAGTACTTAATAAGTCTAATAACACAAGCCTACTGTGCGATACCTTTTGAATCTAGTCACCCAACAAAAGGTTGTGTTTCTTTTTTTCAAGTCTATAAAACCTCTTCAAGTCTATAAAAATCCTGATTACATATAACAGGTTCTCTCTTCTGGTTCTTTTCTCACTAAAACTAGCATTACAAGTTAATAACGATCCATGGTTTCTGCCATAAAAGGAGATGCTTTGGCAGCATCCTGGATTAGCCAATTCAGGATCAATATAACAATTAGTTGTATTGCCTTTAATTTATTTATGCCACTGAATTATAATTAAATCACAACAGCTTATAGTAGTGTAAAAACACAATAAAACCATCACAATCTCAATAGAGGCAAAATAAAAAAGAGAAAAATTACAATAAAACAATACCAGTTAAAACATTAATAAAATTCCATTTCAGAAGGTCATTTGGAAGGGTTCAGTTTTTATGGTATTATGTTCTGGAAGATCACCACCAAAGGAAACAACCTAGTATCTAGAGGAAAATATCATGATGAAAAAGTGGCATCTTCTGGTTTCAGCCCCCATTATTTCTCAAACTTGGGCCCCCACAAGCAGCTTGAGTGTGTTTAAGTGCAGGTGTGTGAAACAGGTAAACCAAATGTTGCCTTTTGGACAGAAATAACCAGACGGCCATCCTTAAGGATCAGTTCTAGTTCTAGGACCCTGCATCTCTGTCTGAGCTCCAAAGTGATTCCAAGGTTGTTTGCTGTGATGCAATATTATGGATTAAGATTCGCTTTGTTTGGCAATGGAATCACATTTTTCAGCAGAACAGAATCACCTTCTCCCTGCAGCAGCAGAGAGTGGGGGACCCACTGGAACAGGTTTTAAGAGTACGACATGGGATAGTGGCAACAGTGACTGCCAGGTGGAGGAAAAGACAGAGAAATGCTATTATTCTCGTTGAATTCCATTTACTCATGGTTGGATCTTATCTACAGTCTTCATCTGGACAAAAAACTTACTTCACTGCATGAATCAATCAATCAATCAATCAATAAAAATATTTTTAGCAAACAAATACTTATTGGTATTACCTGGTTCTGACTTATTTGATAATGAAATGTTACAGCTTGATGGAACATTGATTGGAAATGATAGAATATGTTTTGAAATGTGAGTACATATTATAATAATGTATTTCTGGGCTATGGACACATTGATTTGGACAAGTGATATACATTTTCAGTCCTCGTCCTCATCCTGATCATCGCCATATGACTGCACACAACTTTATGCATTCAGGGACACAGGAAGGCTGCTAGAGAAACAGCCCGTTAAACAAGTATATCCAGTTCTACTGTCAATTCCTTTATTCAATCACAATGATGCAGATTGTTCTTCATGTCTCAGGAACTTTTGCTTTCACACTGTACTCAAGGGGAAGGAAAAATCTCCCCCTCCCTCTACCAAGCTTATGATTAATGATGCTAATTAGACATCATTTTATCCCTCTCTTTGATCACCCTCTTTGGCAGACTGACAAAGCCCAGCACATTAAAAGGCAAACTTCATAATCAAGGCAAATAAATAAACAGCACATTCAGATGGGCCCAGAGTACAATTAAGAAGTGTGCCATTGCTGTGAAATGTTCCCCTCCACTCTCATCTTGACTGAGCCAAGAGGCAAAAAATGCCTTGCTCCTCTTCATAAAATGCTTTGCTTCTTGCTCTTTACTTCTGCTAAGCAAGATCAGAATCCAGAGGCAGTTTTCTGCAGGTGCAATCGAAAAAAGAAGGGAATATCTGTGAATATAGTGTGCTTTTGTGCGTGAGGGTGTTTCTTAAGAGAAAAGTGGACATAATCTGATGGAGAATTAACTAATGTAATAAAGAGCATGCCATATTTAGAAGCAATTAATGTTTCTTGATAATGAATATAATTTTTTGGCCCTGTTCTTTTTTAGAGTATGACCACTTGCAGATATACATCCACCTACCCATCCGCACATGTTCACATCAATACAATTATTGGGGAGCAGGAAATCCTTGGGACTGTCTTAGTTAACATAGGCAACTTTGGGAAGTTGGACATTGCAGCAGGCATGTTTATAATTGTTTTCTATTTCTGTTTCTTTTCTAAGGGGAATCACCTGATATGTGGGGTGTCTTCTTTAATGTAGATTTCCCTTTTCTGCTTCTGTTGCTGATTTAAAGGAAAGGCGGGTTCCCACTTGTAAGGGTAGAATGCTTGAAGTATCGGATTCACCTTTAAGTTCACATTAGCCTTAAAAGCTCATTAAGTGATAGTGACTATGACTGTCCCCCTCTCTCTCAACCTATGAATCTCCTCAGCAGGCAGTTGCAAATATATTAAGAGCAAACAGCTCTGAGCTTTTGGAAGAAGGATGTAATAATTAATGTTAAGTATTAATCATCATGCCACAATTGCCTGCCCTTTTAACATTAAAAGTTGCTCTTCATTGATCCCAAATTCTTTGTTTGCCTTTCTCAATAAGAGAGTTGCATAGGGAGTTGTGCACATGTATTTCCAAAGCATTGGCCCTTTCTGTTCCATCTGCCAAATCTATACATATGATAAATCAGATGATACATAAAATTCAGTGGATTAAGAGGAGAAATTTAGCAACTGTTTATCTGAACAACTCTGAACAAGAAAAAGAGGGAAGTTTTGCCTGACTTGAACCAATCTTATGTCTTAAATGCCTAATCCAGAAAATAGGGAGGGGCATAACTTGTATGTGGTTCTTTTTCTTAAAATGCTTGTGGTCTTTTTTTTTCTGGCTTTGCTTTTAGTGTGGACTTGGACAAGTGCAGGTTCCTTCATATCCTGCTGCAAAACTGTGACAAAAATTAAGTTGCTTCAGTCCAGCTAGACAGGGCAAGCTGGTTGATCAAATGGAGGAGGATAATTGGGCATTAAATTGAAGGCAATATTGAAGACGAGATGATGGAACTGCCTGCAACTCTCATTCTTCTTCAGACCTTCCTTTGAAAAGGAGAGGCAGCAAACTTGAGGATTCCTAGCTGATCAGATGTGAACTGTGAAGAAGATTTTCACGCTGACCACTTCCAGAAAAGAGGTGGTACATGTCCCTTGCAATGAAAAATGACAGACTGGTAGCCCCTTGAGTTTTCATAGCATATGAAGCAATGAACTACGATTAGCCCAAAAGTTTAATATAGACAAAAATAAATTATTGGAATTACAATCCTTTACATCAATTTTAAATCTCAATTTTAATCCATGAATGGATTAACATTCATCAGATATAAACCTTGGTTGGCAGAGAAATCTGAAAAAAGTTTTTGATTTGGATTTTTATCTGCATTTTATTACTCTGCTTTGATTCAATTAAAAAAAAGAAAAATATTTCAATAGAATTTTTATGGGTGAGATGTGAGATTCTTGCATTTATGTATGTGTGAATATGCTACCACATTCACAAATCACATTAAATCATAATGTGATTGGTTTGGGTTTGCCTATTGTGAGAACCATTGTACTAGTCAAAAACCCATGTTTTCTGGTTTAGAGTGTTGTGCAAATGAGACTATCATGCTTAAAACCAAACATGGCTTAGTTTAATACATGAACCCAACTTCAGTATGCCATCATCTCTTCATCAATGTAATCTCCTTCAATCTCATACCTCAGTTAAATCACAAGTGGAGGCACCCAGAAATAATGTCTCTTGGGCCTTCTTCACTTCAAGAATCATGAGAAGCTAGACACAATTATATGTGTAAGAGAAAAGCAGTATTACTGCCACCCTAAAACAACAGAATACATCAGAAGAAAACTGAAGAATTTTCAAGCATTTGGAGAATCAGGAAGAGATTGAAACAGAAGCCTATTTTGTAGTGGAAATACTGGTAGAATATACACAACTGTGTGCAGGTATACACAATTAATTATTTAAATCTAAATATGTGCACTGGAAACAGCACAGCATCGTGTTGCGATTCAGTTAAAGTGTAATAATCTGTAAAGCATGCACAATGAGCATTCACAATGGCAGGAGTTAGTGTCAGACAAGAAGCTATTGTTTTTATTCAAGCCCAAACTAACAGAGCCAAATTTAATTAACTCTAATTGAGCTATTATAGTCTTGGAATCTCTTTCTGAAAATCCTTTGTTGGAGAAAATTGCCATAATAAATGGATTAGCTCTGAAGATGCTACAAGTTCTGTATCTATGAATATTCTCATTAATCCAGGTCACGATAAGTAGTAAAAATGGCAAAAGTTTTGCAAATTTCCTTAATAAGGCAACTGGACTTTAATTAAAAGATGTTATTGGAGATGTTTTGCCTTCTATCCGTAAGGCTTTTTTAATCCATCTAAAAATGAAAAAGAATGGTCAGGAAATAAGTACATTTCTAAAAATGGGGTGGGGAAAGATGAGAACACATAGCAAGGTTACACACAGCAGTTTAAACAGGGTGTTAAGTTTCTAACAGAAGGGAGGGGGCTTGGGGGAAAGGATGCAGGAGGCAACAGCAAAATAAAGAGATGTTGGGCAAGATGTTGATTGCCTTTCGGCACATGGACCTCACAGAGCCTCCTGCACAGTTCTTTTCTGGCAAATGATTTAACACTGTTTCATAAATTGAAGGCATTTGAAATCTGGTTTTCTTGAAGGATTTAAAGTCTTGATATATACTGATTCTTCTTGTTACTTTCTTGTCAATTATTTGGAATCTTCAAACTTACGACTGTGCTGTTTAAGGCGTAAATGTACTGCAGGTGAATCAGATGTTTTATGTTGTTTAAATCTCCTAAAAATTGTCGTGTTTCGTCTCCCCAGCATAAAATTCTGCACAAGAGTCATTGCATCGAATGGAGTAGATGATATCTGTCTGGCATCTTATAACAATACTTCTGAGTATGTGCAGAGTGCCCTTTCCCACTGGGTACCTTTGAGCAGATATCTTGTGCCTGTATTCCTCTGGGCACAGGTAATACCCCTTCTATATTATTATTGTATTGCATTGTATTGTATTGTTGGATATTTCTCTTTGATAACAAAGAAATGTTCACTAACGACTGTATCTAACCAGCATTTATCTGATCCTAGAATCCTTTCCAACATTTGGACCAAGCACTGACTCCCAATGTGACTCATCAAAAGCAGACAGAAGCCTCTAACCATCACATTGAACATTCCTTTCTGAACTGGTACACTGCGCCTGGCCAGAGAGGCTCTACTGCCTTTGCTCAATCCTGGATTTGATCAAGGCTGCTTTATCTCCTCCTTTCCCCCAGATGAGGGGCTGTCTGAAGAGTCCTGAGCAACAGCGTGCAAGCCTAAGATCTTCCATCTACCCACTTTTGACTTGGCTGAGCCAACGGAGAACACAAACCCGCCTTTGTGTTTCCTGGAATGTGGAGCGCCTACTACACACTCAGATTGTATTAAAATTGTGCCCAAGAGGAAGATTTTGAAAGATTTGCAGGCAGGGACAAAGGGTTGGGGGCACAATCTGGTTTTTCCTGTGCCTTACTTTGTGGCAGGTGCCTCGTTTACAGCACATGCCAAACCACGTCTGCAAGCATGTTCCTTGTCTGGCATCCATGTTTTTAATCCCAGGTTAGTTGGGGTTTCCGCAGGCTGCCAACTGCACAGAGTTTCCATTTTTTTTTAATTTTGCAAAATTTCCCTAACAGGATATCCAGCTCACTTTCTTCTTTGAGCACTGAGGGCAAGGAAAATTGCAACTGATTAATCGACCAGAGAAAGGGCATTTGTAGCAGAAATAAACTGAATTTGCAGTGCCGGTTTACAACCACGGCTGGGACCAGATTCTCCGTCGCTAAGCGAAGTGGTTGTTCACGGGCCCATGCCCGGTTCTACAGCTTCTTCTGCCGCAAGTCTTCAGCGAATCGCTGCGGTTGTTCAATGAATCATACGGTGGTTAAGCAAACCCGGCTTCCCGCATTGACTTTGCTTGTCAGAAGCTGGCTGGGAAGGTTGCAGTCACCAGTCGCATGACTTCGGGATGCTGCAAGTGTCGTAAACACATGCCGGCTGAATTTTGATCATGTGACCCTTGGGATGCTGCAACAGCCGTAAGTGCGAGGACCGGTCGCAAGTCTCTTTTTTCAGGGCTGTTCTCGCTTCAAACGGTCACTAAAAATGGTCATAACCTGAAGACCACCTGTACCCCATCTCTCACCTGCTGGAAGAATGCGCTTGCTTGGATAGTTTGCGTCTTTGTCTTTCTCTATCAATCCTACCCAAATTCTGTGGGGATTTTTGGTCGTTTTTTTAGTTTATTCCTCCTGCAGAATCCCCCACCTCTGATAAAGACGCATTAATTGATCAGTTTTTTGAAGCTTGTTGGCTATTGATCAGCGAAGCGCGTGCTCTGTTTTCTGGTACTCTGGCATTATCGATCCAAGGCAATATGTTAACTGCTTGCTGCCTCTGCTGGGATAATTCAGCTTTTTTTCCCTCTCCTAGCTGCCCTGTGGTCCTCCTGGGACCAGAAATATGCTTGCTGTGGACATGAAAATAACATTATTTATAGGAAGCCCCACTATGTTCAATGAAAGCCTCCTCCACCTTCCCCCCCGCCCACCAAAAAACATCTGGGGTGTCAAATTACAGCATATTAGTGATGACAGGATTGGTTTTAACGGCTTTTATTTATTTTTCATTTTGTTCTGCATGGGTTTTGCGGCGGCTCGCTCGGGATTGTGAGGACTGGAACAGATGTACAGATAAACTCTCGCCTTGTCTGTTTGTCTGCCACCAAACTCAGTGTGAGAGCCACAAGCTGGACGAAATCTTTCTCCAAATATTATGCTTTCTCCTTTAAAATGGATAAACGTACCGATCGTCCTCGACTTACAACCATTCATTTAGTAACTGTGTGAAGTTACAACGGCATGGGGAAAAAGGGACTTGCAGCCCATTGTGGGCCATTGCGTCCCTCGCATTTACAGCCGTCCCAGCGTCCCCACGGTCACGTGATCCGAATCCAGGCACTTGGCAGCTGGCATGTATTTATGACAGTTGCAGCATCCTGGGATCCTGTTCCCACCTGGTTTCCGACCAGTAAAATCAGCAGGGGATTTGTTTACAACTGCATGATTCCTCTAACACCTGCGCGATTCGCTTAACAACCGTGGCAAGGAAGGTGAAATCAGGCGCAACTCAGTTAACAACCGCCTTGCTCAGCAAGGGAAAATTGGCCCCATTCTGGTCATAAGTCGAGGACCATCGTATTTATGATTGAGCTGTGTCCTCGATCGGAGGCTCCCTGAAAGTTATGCGTCCCTTTGCAGTGCTAAACCTGGGTGAGGCGCGAAACCACCCAGCGTTTTACAACTTTTATCTATCGGGCGACCCAATGAAGCAGGAATTGGAACATGAATTGAAACAGGAGCAGGCCAGCAATCGGTTCAGGGCGGAATCCCCTGATAAGAACTCTAATTAAAAAAAGTCCCAGATACCTCCTAGCCTTTCGGGAGGCTGGAAAAATTGCATTTTTCAGAGGCTGCGTCCTCACCCACAGTTGGCCAAGAATGCAGCCTCTTTGCCCAGCTATGCCTGCAGGGTGCCTCGATCCTAGCTCCACCGCCGCCACCATAAATGCAAGCTTTTATGTTTTGTTCTCTTGGGGAGGGGTGTGTGTCGTGCCCCCCTCCTTTCGTGCCCCCCCGCCGCTTGGCTCCCCTCGAAGTCCAACGCCACTTTCTCATTGGTTCCAGATTTCTGCCGAGATGGCGTCCTTCGGGGCAGGCGGGTTCTTAAGCCAAGGGAGCCCCCCTCGCCGGCATTCTGCGGGACGGCATTAGTGGCCGGGCCACCAGGTCTTCTCCTCCATGTGGCTGGGAATTGGATGCTAACTCCAGACATGGGGACCCCAGCTGAAGCAGGAAGGAGCCAAACCTTCCTCTTTTCAATCCTGATGTCCACAATGGGTAAGTTGCATGCTCTGGGGAAAGTTTTCCAAGTTTGGAAAGACTGGGAGATCACCCCAGGGCCGAAGTCATAAGTAGCACATCCAGATGTGAGAGGAGGTCTCTTCTCAATTTTCCCTTCCCTGGGGGGAATCGATCGGAGTTTTTCAACCATCCCCGACGTGGGGTCCGGGTAGGGGTAGACTGCCTCTAAAACTGGAGGCTCTGCTTCCTCGCATGGCGTAGATTGTTGAGAATGAGCCCCAAGCATCTTCCCTTATGATTTCATGCATTCCTCACACGATTTCACACAGTGTCCTTTCATTCTTTCATGATCCGATTTTATGCCCGGAACTGCAGCATGGGCTATGTAGTCCTACCGCCCTCTACAAGTGTGCTAAATCCTTTTTTTTGAATGACTAACAGGTCTAAAGCAGAGGCTATTTCTGAGTGGCCGAGAATTTCATTAGCCAAGTACATTCTTGCAGAAAATAATTTACGACCTGCAGATTTCTTGGCGTAGTTTGGCTAATGATGGTTGGATTGTGGTTTAGTTAAAGGGACAGCTAACCCAAGCTGATCCAAAGGCATTCCTTTCTTGGGAAATGGCTAGGAATTCTGCAAATTTTGGGGAGAAAACCATATTAGATGGTTAACATTTATATTTCAACAGCTCAAGTGCTCCTACTGTATATTCAATGCTTTTTTCACTTAAATGGTGCAACTGAGTTTTTTCCGAAATAAAATCGAGCTTGAGATTTCCTTCCCCAACTTTTTTTCTGTTGGGATTGTGGGGAAATTAAGGGGAAAAAGGGAGGGACCAGCTTAAGAACATTTGGTGGGAAAAAAGATGTGAATTTCTGAAGATGGGGACCGTGTCAGTCCATGGTAGCCAAAAATCAGAATTTCAGGGGTACTTTTGCCAACTAACAAATAGCATTAAATATCATGTTACACAAAAGTTTCTGCCTTTGAACAAAACATGCTGATCAAAAAAAAATCTGCAAACATTTTCTGACTTAAAGCAGGTGAGAGCAGTGAAAATATCTTAGTTAATTTAATAAGCAATTAATAACCACGACGTCCTTTGTCACTCTGAGAAGCAACTGTGTCTCGTCACACCTTAAAACCTGAGAATGGAGTTCACACACCACAGAGGCTTTGCTTCCTTGTGGTTTGTTGGCGAAAGCCAGCTTGGGTTGGGCTCCCCCGTTAACGCTCAGCCCAAACTGGACAAACCATGGTTAGTGTGATGAGTGATCCTGAAACCTCTTGGCCTGATTTAATCTTTCAAGTGCATTTATGGATTAATTAAATAAATGCATATGCTGCAGAGCACGTGAATGCGTCGTTGCGTGGGTTGCAATGTTGTTAAAGAAATGAGAATTTTTTCAGAAAAAACTTCTAAACCTCTGAGTGGTTTCAGTCGATCCCTTTCTTTGTTCTCGCTTGCGGATTCTAGAAACTGCGTTTTGGAGCAGGAGATGTTCCCAAGAGAAGGACCCCCTTTGGAGACTGGGTCTTGGAAACAGGAAAGGAACTTGGTGATTGATAGGAGGCAAATGCCCTGAATTTCTCAGAACATGCCTTGTGCAGCAAATATCTTCGCGATGTCATGTTAAAGAATGCAATTTCATTTGTTTTCCTGTGTTTCCTGGGAAAAACTCGATTTGAAACTGTGCAAATCCAGGCTTGTTGAATATTTCAGGAGGAATCCGTTTCAGAATCATGAGGACTAGAATCTTTCTTAATCTTTAAGGGAGCCTTAGCAATCAGGCTCCAAGGTAGAGCAGATTCCTTGCATGGAATAGATTCAATTCCGGCTTTTAAAGAAAAAGCTCGGTTAAAAATCTTGAAGGGTTCATTGCAAATCAGGGCCTAGGTTGAGACACCATCTCGGCCCTTCAATAAACCATGATTAAATCAAGTTGGAAAGGCTGCACCAGCTCTTTACAGCCATGTGAAACTGCCTGGTATGTAGAGGAATGCCAGAAGCTGTCGAGTTTTTTTTCCTCGTATCTTGCTCAAAATAATTTATTATTCTTCGCTAAAACAGATGCATAAATGCCTTTTTTATTGCTGGATTCCCCAAATTCAGCTGACAGGATCAAGATGTAGTCCTGAGAAAGAGACCCCAAAGTCTGAAAACTTTGCAGCACTAATAAATGGCTTATTTTAGCTTAGTTTATCCCTTTAAGAGCAAGCAGAGCGGGCTTTGCTCAAGAACCTAGGTTAGCTAACAACTTCTGTTGCCACGGTTGTTAAGCGAATTGCTGCAGTTGTTAAGCAAAACGCGTGCCGTTAAGCGAGTCCAGCTTCCCCCTTGACTCTGCTTGTCGGAAGACAGCTGGAGAGGCCGGGCCGCAAACAGTGATCACGTGACTCCGGGATGCTGCAACGTCGCAAAGACATGCCCGGTTGCCAAAGACCCGAATTATGATCCCATGACCGTGAGGACGTCGCAACGGTTGTAAATACAAGGACTGCTCGTAAGTCGCTTTTTTTTTGGAATGGTCACTCAACGGACTGTCATAAGTTGAGGACGGCCTCCATGCGATACCTGCCGTACGGACAGGTAGAAAAATCAACCTTGACACCAGGTACTCCGAAAAGATCCCCCCTCGGCCTCCGATTCACAGTTCGGCAGACCTTTCCAGCCCCCTTTGAACAATGGCAGCCTTGCAAACCGAGAAGAGCCGTTCCTGGTTGGCGTTTGTTGTTTTTGTCTAGGTCGGCATAAAAATCATGCAGAAAAAGAAGAAAAGGGTTTCTTTCCCCCCCAACACCGTACAGCCAAAAAAGCTGTATGGGAGGGAAATTTCCCACTCACAGAACGGCCCCAGCAGTTTGGAATTTGCACCCCGGCGTGGGAGAAAAAGCGAGGATTGTGCAGCTCCACAAAAGGCCCCTTTGTTTGCAAAGGTCACAACTTCTGGATAGCTCAGCAATGTTCTGCGGCCGGCTTCGAGCGTGCTTGGGGACCACAGCTGTTTTTTTTTACGGGAGAAACTGCCCACTTCCCACGTGGACGGGTGAGAAGGAGAAACCCGCAAAAACCGAGCGCCTTGTGCATTTTTCTGTCGCAACAATGAGGCTTTCTCTCTCTCCTGCCATCACGGGCTAATTGTCCCATGGAGGACTCCACGGCCACCTCTGGACTGATGACACATCTGTGCCGGGACTGTGTTTCCTTGGAAAAAATAAAATAAAAATAAAGGAGCAGCCTAAAATAGGGGGGAACCTGAACGAGTCTCATAAGGATCACAGGAGACTGATCTGAGGCGTTTTGATCCGATCCGATCCGATGGGTCTGACGTGCGGAACTTCGCTTCCCAAAGGGAACACCCACGGCGAAACGGAAAAGAACTTCACCCAGAGCCTAATAAAAAAAATACCTATAATCAACCAGGAGGAGGACAAGGGTTCCAGTCCCGATTGCAATCCTCCGTTGAGGGTTTACCTGTCGGTCCGAGAGGCGCGCAGGTGTCCAGGACAGCCACCACGCCGTTTTTTTTCAAAGCATGTTTATTATTTGAGTGGTTGCATATATTGTTTGTGTTTTTGGGTGGTTGAGTTGGCTTTTTG
>JANHZU010010796.1:241927-259411 GCA_032468055.1 Acrochordus granulatus | reverse complement strand
ATTAACCCCCTTGGGGGAGGGAATCTCTCGAACCTATGTCATTTCTGCGGGGGGGGGGAGATTAGTCGCATCTAATTGTAACGTGCAAACTAGATTGATTATCCCCGCTCCGCAGTCCTCCCAGGAGTTCGAAAACCGAGCCCGCGGCTCGCCCCCCTCCCCACTTTCGGGGTTCGTGCCACAGCCTTGAACCACCCGCCTAGGGGGAAGCGGGTGGAGACGGAAAGGAGAAAACTGAAGAGACTACCCCCGCACCCCGCAAGCTGGCCAGTCAACCCTTCGCCTTCTGAAGCTGCCGCTGGAGCCCCTCTAGGTCCCTCTTCCCACCCGGCCGTCCAACTCGCAACCTACCGAGCTCTGGCGCTGTTTTCCCCTCAACCGGTCCCGTCTGCTTTCAGCGGCGGCGGAGAAATGGGGAGAGGAGGAGGCGAAGGAGGAGAAGCAGGCGGGGGAGGGGGAAGATGAGGGGGTGGGGGCTTCCCCCCACTATTGTCTAAAGCTTGCATAGGGGGGATTCAACGCCAGTTCTCCAGACATAACAAGTGGCGTGCCAGCAAGGATGTCTAAAAGCCCCTCAGGGCACTACTTCCCCCCCCCACACCAACCCATAACACTACCTGTCATTCTGGAAGCCCGCGAAAAGAGAGTAGGTAGCGCTGGCCGCTTCGGGCTGCAGAGCTCGGTCTCCTCCACCTCAATGGGATGGGCATCGGAGTAATCAGGTGCTGGATCCAGTGTCGCTAGGCTCTTGGGAATAAATTCCCCACCTGAAGACACCCGGCACCAGTTTAGGGTTCAGGGTACCTAAACTGGAGTTCCTTCCAGAAAGCAAACTCTTGGAAGTGTAGTATTAGAATGCTTTGATGGGGGTGAGGGGGTGGCATTTCTCCCTAGTTATGGTTGCCACCATTTGTTTACATAAACAACCCCCCAAAAAACGGACATTCCCCAGAGAGAGAGAGAGAGAGTGGGGGAAGAAGGGAGGGAGAGAGAAAGAGGAAGGAGAGAACAATAATTTCCTATAAATAGTTCAAGAAGCCCCTGAGCTTTTCAGAAAAGCAGTCTAAGGTCTGATCCAGGATAGGCTGTGGAAAATGGACTCCTGCCTGGAATAGGTTTTTGAACCACATAAGTTACAACCATGGTTGTCTAATGGGTGGTCTAGCTGGGAGAACGTGCCCCACAAGGCAAAATGAGGATCAGTCTTTCTTCTATACTTGTAAGAATATCAAAAAGGGCAGGGCACCCTTTGGGGACTCTGGATATATTTTTGTATTCCTCCCTCCCCACCACTGAACAAGAGATCCTTCATCATCACAGTTTTGAAATACCGACAATATGATGGAGAAGCAGCCTCATGGCATAAAGAGATGATCCCATTAATGTCAACTGCATCCACAAATGTAATTTGTGGGAATAAAATGCACAGATACTAGTTAACACTGGGCTTCTTACCAGTTAGAATATATTGTTCTAAAGGGATCCCAGCACTTCTGCATGAAGTCTAGACAAAGGCCACCATCTCATAATCATGGGGAATGAAATCAGATAGGTCAGGGATATTTTTAAACTTACAATTTTGCTTGCTCTTATATATAAACTCTTATATGTCTACAGTAAATGATCTAAAAAGCTATCCATTGATCTTAATATGACTGCTAAACACAGCCTCCTCCTGACATGAATTCGGCTGGCCTCCTGGAAAGCTATGAAGGCTATCCTCCAACACTGGGGCCAGGGAGTTAATGTTGGTCTGACTTGTGGTTATTATACTGTTATTGAGAATTTTTTAGGGGCTTCAGACTGCTTTTTCTTTCAAGGATTGTAAAACTGGTTTTATTTTTATCTTGTTTGTCACTAAGAGTGGCTTTGGTAGATGGGCATCCATATAAATATGCTAAATAAATAACATCTTGCCCAAATCCCTTCCTAACTTCTTATGTCTGCTTCCTCAGGATCTCAGTCATGTCTGTCTTCTCAGGATCTTATCATTAGTATGCCTTAAATGATTCTGAGTGGGCATTCTTGCTCTGATCACATTTTTCAAGAATCCCAGCAGCCATATCAGACCAAGTTATTCAGAGGTTTGCTATTGGCCCACTGATAGGCTAAATCTTTATCTTCTTTTCTACAGCCTCCCTGGTGATACCTCAGTGTTCAAACACATTTGGGCACATACAGACAGCAACCATAGTTTGACTGGACAGCAATCAGTCTTGGAATCCTTCAGTTCTATCAACAGATTAAGCAGAAATTTTTCTGAAAATTTTCAGAAATTCTTTTCTGAAGAATTTTTTCCTGAGTGGGACACTTCATATCTCAGTTAGAGCGATGTGTATCCTTTACAGTTCTGTTATATATTGGGTTAACTATGTTTCTATGTGGACGGACAGACAAACATTTTTATCTATTCTATGGAGTTGCTAAAGAAGATCCTACTTAGAGCACAATAATATAGTCATATTGTTTTTTATTGGCAAAAGCAACTACTCTGATGTATTTGCTGGGTTGTTATTGCCATAAAACCGAATTGGTTAACCTTGAACAGGGTATGGAGGATATTTGCTGGGGAGACTGGTGGACACAAAGAGGAGATATCTTCTGATTCTTGCCTGAAAGTACTCCCATTTCCTGAATTTTAAATCTCCCTATCTCCCAACCAAATGCCCAAACTGGGAAAAAACCCCCTAAGGCTGAGGTTGGAAAGAGGAGAACAGCTGAAGACTATTTATAGAAGAGCAACAATGGATGCCAGCCCTTTTGCACCCCCCATGCCTATCCTGCATCTGTTTATATTCTGAGAGGGTATAGTTTTGCAGACCCATCTTTACTGAGATAATGTAGTGCTCCTAAAACAAGGAGTACACACACATACACACGAGACATCGATAAACATACACACTAGACATAGATAAACATATACACTAGACGTAGATAAACATACACACTAGATATAAACTTTACAGCAAATACAACATACTGTAGTAACTTCGATACGATGCCAGTTTCTTATTTCATGTAATGAGGGATGCATTGGGATGACTTACATATAAAAATAAAACAGTAGACAAGGATTCCAAGTAAATATCAGGGGGATTATTATTTATTATAATTCATTGGGGATTATAATAAAGTTAATTTTGGAACCTTTTTTGTGTTCTTGTTATCCCTCCTCACCCTCAGGTTCATGCTCTTCTATTTTGGAATGATTGTGGATGAGAATTTTAGGGGTGTCAAGCACCAATACAGCTGGAGAGCATAAAGTTGGGGATGACCATGTTGAAAAAGTACAAGTCTCAAATTCTTACTGATTACCTGGAAATCACTGTTATTTTGGCTTAGCTGGGAACTCTGAGAGCTGTCATCTTAAAGCACCTGGCCTAACAAGTATTGGGACAATATATCCATTGCCTTATCTCCTGGAGTCTTTTTGGACTAGGGTGGTCAATACAATCCAGTTCTACAGATGGACTTCAAGATGCCTTTGCCAATTTGTGATTATGCCAGAATGTGTGTCTGTGCTTCTCTTTGCTTTTCTTTGCTGTGAAAAGCCTGGCATTACCTGTCAAACCCATCTGATAGTATGCAGAGTAGATTTTTCATAGACATGATATGAGGCAGTATTCCCTTGCTATTATTCAAAAGTAGTTATAGTTGTCATACCTGTTCTTTTTTGGTTGTTCCATATTTGTATATAATCTTGCACAGAAATGTACTGCATTAAGAGAATTTAGGTCTATTTCAGTTTAATTCACAATCTACACTCTTTTAACTTGTAAATTTTAAAGTTTTTTTGTTTTTAATTGTTTTGTTTTTAACATTTAGTCATGTGTTTATATTGTTGTATTACGTTGTTGTAAACCACCCAGAATCATTTAAGTGAGATGGGTGATAGAGACATTTAATAAAAAGTCTTCACAGACATATTTAATAAAAAATAAAGAACAAAGCAAGAAATCACAAAAAATCTTGGGCATTAGAAAAGAAAAATAAACAGTCTAACCATGTGCAAACTTTGCCTTTTATAAGTTATTCTGTTACAAAAATCAGTAGATATTGGCATATTTTTTCAAAAATATGTTGCAATTAGGAGAACAAAGATTTGAAACAGTATGATTAGCATACATTAATGTTTTTAGAAATTATAATCCAAACCTCACTTATCTGGGAATAAATTCCATGAATAAATGTATTTATGAATGAAAATGAATAGGTTTTCAGTGGCTGAGAAATCGAATATAACCAATGAAGCAATTCCTCCTCAAGGTCAAGAATTGTACAGTAACTGCTGCCCCTGTGAATGTATAATCTGAAATCTTTCAATACAAAGAAATGAATAAATTAGAATAGACGAGAAGAAAAATCACCCCAATGATTACCCAGAAATGATCAGTGATGAGGGGACATGGGAAAATCTTGGACTATATAGGAATGTTAGGCTGCAATAGGGCTAATAACACCCATGCCAATATCCTTCCTTTCTTTGTATCTGGTCCAGATGGGAATGCTATTTTTAAGAAGTCATAAAAATGGCTTTACACTTATCTGAATTTGAGGTCAACAAATTCTTTTCTAGCTCAATTCAAATATTGCCTGGATGGTCATGGATAGTATTGGTTGAAAATTAAGCTTATTATACTTTGGATGTTAATTGGTAGTATTTTTAATCCACTCTTATGGAAAATTTTGGCAGCATACATAAGACTGTGGCATAGATTCCCCATCTATAAGATGTAATATGTGTGCATGGGAGGGAGATGAATACTATGGGTGGATCTCTTCATTGTAGTGAACAAATAATGAAGTACTAAGAAAAGTGATTCTCAAACTTATTTTTGCAGTGAGAGATTCCATTTTGTTAAAACTGTGGTTCAGCCATACCAAATCTTAAGTAGGAGTAGAATCAAATACTGTATGTGTAACTTGGTACAAAATATACTCTCACTTTTAGGTAAAAACAACACATTCTCCACATACCAAGGAAACAAGAAAAACAATTTTCTATGTAGAACATTTCCCTCCCCTAGAAATTAAGAACATTTGGTTCACTGTGCATCTTTTTTTCAAGATTAGCCAAACTCACTAGGTGCTCTCATTTTTGTCTAGCAGCAGCCTTTGAATTTTTAATTTTTACCCAAAGGAACTGCAAATATTTTTGTTGTGTGTAATTTTTATGAAAACAACCTATATCACACAGATGTTGCCCTAAGTATGACACTTTCACAGTTTCAGAAGGATAGCTGTAGAATTTTTGTGAAAGTGGAATCTATAGATTGGAAAGGAAGGGAACCCCCCTGGTGGTCACATTATCAGCTAGTATGAAATTGTACTTATATATTGTTGAAAAACTGTTTCAGAAGGATAGATGCCAGACCTGGACAGTTATTCATGTTGAATGGAAAACAATCAAAGCTACTTTTACTCAGGTGTACCAAATTAAAAGAAAGTGTAATAGGGCATGGTAGATTACAGATGTAGGCCAGACAATAGCAGGAGTCATTGCAGATCCAGAACTTTGCATGCAAGTACTCAATATTCTACTCTTTCAGGCTCCATCAAACTTCATCAACCTTCTTTACTTCATTATTCCACATGCATCCTTTTCCAAACTTTCCATTAGTGTAATTCCACACATTTCTGTGGCATTCGATAATTATTTTTTTCAAAAAACTTTGTTTTAGAAAGCTTCCACATTATTTTTTCTTATATCTACTTTCCACTATTTCTGTCTGAAGATTAATCTTACATTCAAAAGATTTTTATATAGTATTAATCTTGTCTCTTCCTTTCTTCATTTTACTGCCCACTTACTTTCTTTTACTTCTTTCCTTTTCTTCCATGTTTTCTTCATGATCCACTCTTAACTCTATCAAATGATGGTCTGTCCCACATTCAAAACCTCTTGTTTCCCTTGTCACCAATTATTGACAAAGTTTGAACTGGAATACCCAAGTGATCCAGGAAAAACAAATTAAATACTCAGCTAGATCATCCATCTTGACTGCTGTAGCCCTGGATAAATTGCTGCTCTGGATATCACCTTCCATTGTGGACAGATAATTCAATCACCTCTTTATATGAAAGGTAAAGGGAATCATAGGATGATTAAATTTTTCCTATGTATATCCACAGATCCAGGTACCTATTGCCTTTCTGTACTGGCCATCAGGTTTGCCTCTTAAATAACTGCATAACTGAATTTTTCTGTGCTCACTTTTTTCCCTGTGGTGTTTCCCTTCCTTCCCAACAAGTATTCTGGGATTGTATTTTTACTGCATCCCAAAGGAAATACTCTCTGTATGACAGATTGTAGAATTAAAAAAGATAAGGTAGGTGGAGTATAGTAGGTGATCTACTTCTTAGTCATCCTATAATGTTGCACCTTGCTGGATTCCAGAGATGAGATCAAAAGCCATTTGAGAAACAGAAAGACTGACTTTGGGCAGGATTACATGTTATTTTATGCAGCAAAATGTGTGAAAAAAAAAGCTATTATTGGACAATCTTGGGATTACTAATTTTAACTGGTTTCAACTCTGCTTTTTACTTACATTTTCCCCTCTTCTCTCTCCTTACTTGTGCCAATTGGTCTGCTTAAAAATTGTACTATCTTCATATAAATAAGCATGTACACTATTTATAGTTCAGGTAGTATCAGTGTTCATAAGGAAGTAGGAGAAAAAACATTATTCATAGTTTTACTACAATGAATAATGTTTTTTCTCCTACTTCCTTATGAACACTGATGCAGTAAAAATACAATCCCAGAATACTTGCTGGGAAGGAAGGGAAACATCACAGGGAAAAAAATGAGCATGGAAAAAATCAGTTATGTGGTTATTTAAGAGGCAAACCTGATGACCAGTACAGGCCAGTATTTATGAAGGAAAAAAAGAATAAAAGGAGCAACAACAGGATGAACTTAAAGGAATCTTCCAGAACCTCATAACCATCCAAGGACCATCTATAGATATTAACAAAATACTAGCTGCCTTCCTTGTACATGTACCCTTCCTTGTACATGTAGAGTTGCTTAGCTCAACAGGCAACACCAGAAGCATCATGTGCTACTATTAAAGGTAAAGGTTTCCCTTCCAGTCATGTCCAACTTTAGGGGATGGTGCTCATCTCCATTTCATAACAAAAGAGCCAGAATGTCTGAAGACACTTCTGTGATCATGTGGCCAGCATGACTATATGCTGAGGCGCATGGAATGCTCTTATCTTCCCACCAAGATGGTACCTATTTATCTACTTGCATTTTTACATGCTTTTGAACTGCTAGATTGGCAGGAGCTAGGCAGACAAACTGAATGCAGATTTCCAGAGAATAGCAAGGAGAGATAAGACGGCCTTCTTAAATGAACAGTCCAAAGAAATAGAAGAAAACAATAGACTGGGAAAGACTAGAGAGCTCTTCAAGAAAATTGGAGATATCCAGGGAAGGTTTCATGCAAAGATGAGCATGATAAAGGACAAAAGTGGTAGGGACCTAACAGAAGCAGAAGAGATTAAGAAGAGGTGGTGAGAATACAAGAAGATCTGTACAAGAAAAATCTAAAAGTCCATGATAACCATGATGGGGTGGTCGCTGACCTAGAGCCAGATGTCCTGGAGGGTGAAGTCAAGTAGGCCTTAGGAAATATAACTAACAACAAAGCTAGTGAAGGTGATGATATTCCAACTGAATTATTTAAAATCCTAAAAGATGATGCCATGGTAGACTCACGGGGATAGTGCAGAACAAGAGGCCTAGCATGCTGCAGTCCATGGGGTCACAAAGAACAACAACAACACAATCAAAGGTTTTAGCATAGTCAATGAAGCAGACATAGATGTTTTTCTGGAGCTCTCTTGCTTTCTCCAGGATGCAGCAAATGTTGGCAATTTGATCTCTAGTTCCTCTACCTCTTCGAAAACCAGCTTGTATTTCTGGTTCTTGGTTCACATACTGCTGAAGCCTAGCATGTATTGTTTTGAGCTTAACTTTGCTAGCAATTGTATGGTAGTGTGAACATTCTTTAGCATTGCCTTTCTTTGGGATTGGAACATAAACTGACTTTTTCCACTGCTGAGTTTTCCAAATTTGCTGGCATATTGAGTGCAGCACTTTAACTGCATCATCTTTTAGGATTTTAAATAGTTCTGCTGGAATACCATCACGTCCACTAGCTTTGGTGTTAGTAATGTTTCCTAAGGCCCTTTTGACTTCACACTCCAGGACATCCGGCTCATCACGGTTATCATGGACTTTTAGATTTTTCTTGTACAGATCTTCTTGTATTCTCACCACCTCTTCTTAATCTCTTCTGTTTCTGTTAGGTCCCTACCAATTTTGTCCTTTATCATGCCCATCTTTGCATGAAGCATTCCCTTGATATCTCCAATTTTCTTGAAGAGATCTCTCATCTTTCCCAATCTATCATTTCCCTCTATTTATTTATTTATCCACATATTTCTATGCCACCAATTTCCGAAGACTCTTGGCGGCTTACATAAATTAGCAATCTATACATTTTATGTGTAAGATAATCCCACCCCTGCTGCTGGCCGGTGTGATGTTGCTTCCGGGCATCTCCGCATTTCTGCTCCGCCCCGGCAGGAGGGTGGGTCACCTTCACCTCGTCACTCATTCCACGCCGCTTTTTCCCTCTTGCCGCTCGCCTTGACCGACCCGCCGAAGCTGGCCAGCACCCACCGAAGTGGTACCCGATTTTATCTACTCGCTAGTTGTAACGTGCTTTCGAACTGTTGGGTGGGCAGAAGCTGAGGCAAGTAACGGGAGCTCACCCTGTCATGCAGAGCTGCAGATCGAACCTGCCAGAATGCTGGCCTGTACAGGTCGGCATAACTGGCGGCACTAGTCCGCTGCGCCACCGCACCTCTATTTCTTTGCATTGTTCATTTAAGAAGGACTTCTTATCTCTCACTATTCTCTGGAACTTTGCATTCACTTGTGTATATCTTTCCCCTTTGCCCTTGTCTTTCGCTTTCCTTCTTTCCTCATAAAGCCTCATCAGACAGCCACTTTTCTTTCTTGCATTTATTTTTCTTTGGGATAGTGTTAGTAGCTACTTCTTGTACAGTATTATGCACCTCTATCCATAGTTCTTCAGGCACTCTGTCTATCAGATCTAATCCTTTAAATCTGTTACGCACCTCCACTGTATATTCATAAGGTATATCACTGAAGTCATATCTGAATGGTCTAGGGGTTTCCCCTACTTTCTGAAATTTAAGCCTAGATTTTGTGATAAAAAGCTCATGATCTGAGCCACAGTCATCTCCGGGTCTTGTTTTTACTGACTATATAGAGCTTCTCCTACTTTGTCTGTAAAGAATATAATTAATCTGATTTCAGTGTTGATCATCTGGTGATGTCCATGTGTAGAGCCACCTCTTGGGTTGTTGGAAAAGTAAATTTGTTTTGACCCGCTTGTTCTCTTGACAAAATTCCACTTCATTTTGCACACCAAAGCCAAACTTACCTGTTTATTCAGGTTATCTTTTGGCTTCCCACTTTAGCATTTCAATCCCTTATAATGAAAAGGATATCATTTTTTGTTGTGATTTCTAGAAGGTGTTGTAGGTCTTCATAGAAGTGATACCCTCTTTGGCATCAGTGATTGGGGCATAGACTTGGATTACTGTGATGTTGAATGGTTTGCCATGGATTCAAATTGAGATCATTCTGTTGTTTTTGAGATTGTATCGCAGTACTGCTTTTTCTTCTCTTTTATTCACTATGATTTCTTCTCAGGGATTCCTGTCCACAGTAGTAGATATAGTGCTTATCTTAATTAACTTTACCTATTCCTGTCCATTTTAGTTCACTGATTCCCAAGAAGTCGATGTTCAATCTTGCCATCTCATGTTTGACCACATCCAGCTTACCTTGATTCATAGATCTTATGTTCCAGGTTCCTCTGCAATATTATTCTTTACAGCACTGGACTTTCCTTTCACCTCCAGACATATCCACAGCTAAGCATCCTTTTGGCTTTGGCCCAGCCATTTCACTCTTTCTGGAGCTACTTATGATTACTTCCAATCTGAGGGGCTCATCTTTTGGCATTCTATCTTTAGCTTTTTTGTTACTGTCCATGAGGTTTTCTTGGCAGGAATACTGGAAGGGGTTGCCATTTCCTTCTCCTTTTTTCACCAGATGTCCAGGAACCCCAACAATATCTAGCTCATAACAAAAAGTACAGTAAAGCAAAACCTGGATTCTTTTTCTGGATAAGATAGCTGCTTCATTCCAGCAACTCAAAAGTAATCCTTAAAGCATGATCATTATATAAGTGTATTAGAAATGAATGTGTGTGGGTGTGTATGTGAATGGACCTTAATGATAATTTATACAACAACAACAAATATTTAGAATTTATTGGACTTTGGAATTTATATGCCTGTATAGAAAAAGATTATCTAGGAAAACATTTTGTTGGAAATTTAAGAAGATAATGCTTTCTTAAAATACATTTTACAATTTCCTATACTTGTTACGTTTTGGGAGAAAATAGTACACTGTATAAATGTTATTGTGCAATAAAAGCTAAATTTTTCAAAGGATAATATTAAACTTGAATTACATACCTAATACATGAAACTTGATCAAAGGACCTAGTAAATGGATTATCTTGTCCTTCCTATAACCAAAAGACTGATATTGCAACATTGGAAAGATAAATGTACGCATTTACACAATGGATTCAAAACCTGATTGCACTTGCTACTTATGAGCCGATTGCCTACAGACATAGATTTGTAAGGATAAATGTAATGAAATATGGGACTCATTTATACAAAATACAGAAGGTTAATAAAAACATGATAGCTATATACAGTACGTCTATTAGAAATTATGCATATATATGCATAAAGTTTGCATTAACTATATATAGAATTTTAACTGTTTACTGTAGCAGCATTTTAATCTATTTTTAAGCAGGTTATATATTTTTATGTATTTTTGTGTTTTGTTTTTTCTTTTTCTGTTCTCTTAAATGTAATAAGAATTACTTAAAAATTCAAAAGTAACATTGCTCTGCAAGATAGTTTGTGTTTCTAAGTAGAAAATAATAGAGGAATTCTATGTATATGCTCAGAAATAAGCGTCACCAGGTTCAATGGAATTTTCTTTCAGAAGAACTGGATTGCCCAAAGGTTATTTTTCAGCCAGCTGAAGGTTGCTGATTACAGTTCACTGTGTTTTACACATTCAACTTATGCAGACAGAAATGTCAAATTCAAAGCAGCAACCTCACATTTATTGTTGAGAGGAAATGATGTTTAATGAGATGCTTTGCATGTGTGCAAGTTTTATTAAAATCAATCCAGGATAATTAATTTTCATTCACTGATTTCCGCTCATTTTGGACCAATCCAATCACCTTGCCCACCCCCAGGTTAAGGATGAGATCTTATCACCTACTTCTTGGCTTTCATATTCTTATGCTCAGCTCTTGACAAGCTGCATAAACCAGGCCTTCGTCCTTGTCTGGAGAAAGGCTGCCCACTTCTCATTTTGTCCTTCCTTCAAGCCATATCAGCTTTGTTGATAGTGATATGTTTTGCATTTTTATAAACAGTTATTGATGGCCTTTCACCAGCTTACCTGCTGAAGGACGTTAGATTCCTATATGATGTTGCTTCAGTAGTCAGAATTTGATTCAGTCTCCTGTGGCAAGGTCAAGTTCAATTACACAAATAACATTCTCAGCTTTGTATGGCTTTAGATGCTAGAGAATTAGGAATGGGTTTGAAGTACTTAAGTGTTGCAAATTTCACTTCTTGAGCAGTCATGCTTTTATGCTTTTGCTTAAAGGATTGTTCAGCAAAAATGGATTTCATTTCTTAGCAGAATGTAGTATGCAGATGAAATATTTCATCTGATAATTGCAAAAATATAAGTCAGTGCTCATGTCTTTCCCTTGACCTGTGTATCTGACAAAAGAAAGCCAAAAAGGATACTCAGGTGGAAATGCTTTTTCATTAATGAGTCCTGTCATAAATACATAGCTGGATAAGTCAATGTTATTCATTTGTCATTCAAACATAGACCCTGAGTTGCTAGCAGAAGCAGCAGCAACAAAGAAGAGATGAATTTAGAAGCATCATCTAGGCTGAAAAAGCCAAGTTGAACAATGAGACCTCTCCCTAATATAATATGCTGTTGCACATTCAGCAGTGTTTAGCAAACCGAGATAAACATTGTCCTATTTTCAAACAGGCTTTGCCTAGACTCAGAAATGTAGTGCCCCACAGCTCATTTGCCTCAATAAGCTATTTGAATAGCCTTGGGAAAATCCCTATATATTATTTTAAATAAACCTCTATTTATTTACAAAATTTATGTATTTTTCATTGTAGAATGCATCTAAACAGTTTACAATTATACAATATAATAAACACGATGAAACAAATATTTATAGATATATGAATAAACCTTACAATTCTTTAATTATATTGTGAGAATAAAATTTCATAGAGTATTTCATAACTGAAAAGTGATCCTATTAATATGTTCATGTTACACTATTTTACATCTTATCAAAAGTGAGTATGTATACTGAGAATGGTTATAGATAGATAATTTTATCTGAAGTTCCATGATTCCTAAGTGATCGATTTCATAAAATCTGTAAAATACTAAAAAAAACATATCTGTCACTTAAATAAGGATAAATTTTCAACAGTGTTGAATTTGTAAATTATTTCTAAGTTACTTTTTTATCTAGTTCTTAGAGAATTCCATAGTTGGATACCACCATAAAAAGGCTTTGTTTCATCTTCCCTTCAAAAGAGAAAGAATCTAGAAAAGCTAGAGTCTTTTGGAGTTAGGTAGTCTGAACAAATCCAATAAATAAATAAATAAGAACAAGTTATCCAGCATTTATCCTGCATTTTTACGTTACAGCAATGAGCAGACAAGCAGGAAAGATTGATGGAGAAAACTCATTTAGGACAATTGAATTTGGTTATACTGGAAAGTGAAAACTGCATGTTCTCTTCAAGATTAAAGTTTGTGCCTGTGTTTATGTCCCTACTTCACTTAGGACACAACCCAATCTAGTGTCTTGCACTGAACTTAGACACGACCCAATCTAGTGTCTTGCACTGAACAATGACAGTTCAATTTATTTAAAAGATTTGTTTCATTAAATGAGAAACTCTGTTTTTCACTTATTAACTTACTTCATCCTCCCACTAGGTTAAATGCTGAGAGACACTACCAAATGTATTTTTAATGAATAATATATTGAAGGTGTTTCATTTTTCTCAGTAACATTTGGTTCATTGTTTATGACTGAATGAGTCTATCACTTTTTTTCCTGTTTTCTTTAGTCCATTAGTAGAGACCAATTATCTTGTTTATGATGAGAGGAAAGAAACATATTAGATTTCTTCTACAGTGGATATAAAGGAATCCATCCATCCATCATCTGCCTGTCTGTCTATCATATTTCTATACTGCCCACCTTAAGAAGGGACTTGGGGAAGCAGTTATGTAGTCCAGAGATTGGAGTAAATCTGAGAGAAAAACTCAAAATAGCCATCCTTGATTTTGTCTGTGAAGACTCTCACTCGTCCAGGGTGATTGCATCGCAACAAAGTTTAAAAAACTCCAGATGCCTGTTTTTTAAACTTTGTTGCGATCCTTGATTTTGTTTAATATAAGATGAAGCAGAGAAAAATTTGGATAGGCTTGGTAGATGTGGAAGGGATAAGGGGAAATGTACTGAGTTTCACGTGTAACACCAACTATAATTCTAAGATAGGTAGAAATGTTGCTATTGCCATCCAGGAATCTCTGATGGTTTTTAAGGATGCTGCTCCAGCCATAGCTGAATGTGAGACCTTTTAGTGAACTTGGATTGTAAAGATCAGATGGTATTGCTGTTCTTACATGTCTCCCTACTGTGTAGCCACTTACTGGGCTAAGCTCCTTGACTCTGTGGCCAAGCTGACTGTGGAGTTCCCTAGACTGATAGCTCTAAAGAACTTCAGTCTGTCTTCTCTGGGTGCTAAGTCAGAGACAGATTGAAAGTTCAGATTATTAGTGACCCAACTCACAGTGAATATCACATTCTGAACTTTGTCTTGTGGCAGTCATTACATGGTTCTTTTGTTGCGAGAAGGTGACATCACTCCCTTGTCATGTACATATTTCTCCCTTCTATATTTTCTCTAGAAATTCCCCTCCAATGCAGGGAGCAATGACCTGTTTGATTGGTCCACTGCAGGTGATAAACCATAGAGTTCAGAAGGAATTAAGTTTATTCCTGAAGCTCTGTTACATCTAGTAAAAAAACTTGATCATTGCTTGTAATAAATAGGTATTGATAGCCTTGGATCAGACAATGTCTGCTCATATTCTCTATGCGGAGGGATCTTGTAGATCAATTTAGAGTTTTGAAGAAGAGGAAGATGATAAGTTGCCTAAAGTTCCACTGGAGGAAGACAAAGGCTGAATACAATCAAGCATAGGTAAAAGTATTTATTAGAACCTAACTCATGAGAATAAGAATGGCAAGGCAAGCTTACTTCTCTACTATCATTGCATGCACAGGCAGCTGGCCAGCAGCACTGTTTCAAGTTACCAGATCCCTTCTTGGTAAAGGGAGACTTGTGGAGGATCATTGTAAAGAATATTCCAGGCATCTGTTGATGTACTTGAAGAGGCACTTTAGTTGGACAGGTTGTGGTTAAGTCCCTGCTTATGAGAAAGGAGTTTCACCCATTAACCCTAAGACAATGGATGGAATCCTTGGAGCTGTGAGCTCTTCCCCCTGTGTATTACATTCATAAACTTCCTGATGAGTCAAGGCTAGCTGAGTGTGGCACATGGTTGCTTCCAAGTGCTCTATCCCTTCCTTAAGAAACTATCTTGGGACTCAACTGGATTGGACAATTTTCATCCAGTTGCCAACCTTCCCTTTTAAGGTAGGATTGTTGTGAAGATGGAAGTATACATTTCAGAGCTCTGGAAAAAGGGAATTATTCAGACTCTTTACAACTTAATTTTAATAAATTAAGTTGTAAAGATTTTAAGACAGAGGCAGGATTGATTTGCAGGGCTTGAGATGGGGATGGTGCATCCTTTCTTGCCTTCTTAGATTTTTCAGCAGCTTTCAGTAGAACATGGTATGCCTCTGGACTAACTTTGGGGGTTGGGAATTGGGTGGACACTTTGCAGTGATTCTTCTTCCTCCAAGGCTGGTTCCTGTTGCTGTTGTTTGGAGGGGAATTCCAGCCCTATATCTTTCTTCTGAAGGTAATACAACTCTCAACTCTCTCTCCCCATTCCTATTTAACAACACATGAAATTGCTGAGTGAGGTCATTCTTGAGTATAGGATGAAATACCATCAAAATGTTGGTGATACCTCTGCTTCTACAAATGATACTGTCCAAGTTTTTCCCATATGTTAGGGCCACAATATTAGATAACCTCAATATATGCATCTGTCTGTTAATTTGTTGTAAGGTGCCTCAACTTTTTCTTTGTATTGGATTGTTTTAACTTTGTTTGGTAATATGATTCTTTCTTTTCTTTTTCTTGTAGATGGTTGATCACATTTAAGATAAGTGGTCATATTCATTTCTAAATAAATAAATACAATTCTGTTATTATCTACAAAACAAAGCATCCTTATGGTATCTATCATATTTCTTGATTTGACCTACTTCAAAGGGATGACATCCATCTTGAAAGCCTCAGTACTTTCTTGACAGATAGTGCTAAACCTTGCTTTTAAATCTTCATGATGATGGCAGATATTAGGGATACCCTGCTGTCCAGAAAACAAGTTCCCAAGATTATTATAACACTGTTATGATAGCAAATGAATATACTGTACTTTACAAATATAGTACAGAATATGCTACAATTAACACAAAATGGGCCAAGGCTTAGCTTAGCCAGGAGCAGCTCAACCAGTATTACTTGTTCTCATGGAAGTCTACTAAACCAAAAAAAAAAAAATTGTGATGGGAATGGGAACCTCAAAATCAATCTCTGGCCTTCATTATCCAATGTGAATTGTTTATGATGTGTTAGCCAGTGGAATTTCTAATGTGACTCCATGTGCATGTTTGTCGAAAGAGCATATACAAAGATTTAGAGTTGCAGTTCATGATAGAACTAGAAGATGAACACCAGTTGGAAATTCTGCAAGATGAAGAAAAGGAAATCACAAATCACAATATAAGTACATACAGTACAGTATATGGATACATATGATATGGGGTGGAATGATTTTCCTGATTAGACAAGTTCAGGAGGAACTTGCTAGTGAATTGAGAGATGAAATAAAGTTAGAAGCCACACCAGAAAATTTAGAACAATGGTTCCAACAATAAATGTTAATTGATTGGTGATTTGAGGAGTTGAGACACAACAGAAATAATAATAAAAGAAAGGAGATTTGATAGTGTTTCTACTCCCTACTCCCTTCTTCAGACTCCATCTGTTCTGTTCTCCAGAACATATATAAATAGAACAGAAGAGAGATCTTGGTTTATGCTTCTACTGTAGAGCTTCAGAATACATAGCCAAGATTGCACTATTAATATACAGACCTCTAAGTCAGCTGCAATGTGCCATATTTGTGGGACTGGAGGTCATTTGGCAAGCAATGTCATCTTCAAGAAACATTGCAGGCTTCCCTCCCAAGAGTTCAGCAAGAAGGCCTCAGACAATTAAAAACTCAGACAGCCAACAACAAGCAAGTGCATTTTATTATCCATTATACTTGCATCCCCTCAGGAATACATTTCTCTGCTCTCTAAGATTCTGATGCAATAGCCAATTTCATAGATGAGACTACATTATGTCAATTTAAATTGCCCACAGTGTATTAGAAAAACCTATGCTTATAGAAATTATTGATGTGCAATTGCTTCAAGCTGATCCTATTTTATATCATACAATTGACAGTAAATTATCATACATAATTCCTGCCATTCTATATACAGCTTGCCACTCTCTATATAGCTTTCTTATATACCCTCATAATATTGGGCATAGATTGCCAGCAAACCCATAATCCACATATCCAGAACAAGCAAAGCATTGATTTTTGTCCATCAAAAAGTATCAGCAGCACCACTTACAAGCATCCCACTCTCTCTTTCTTCTGCCTTTCCTGTAAAGCTATTTGAATCTTTTTCCTTTGCCAGAAAGCAACTATATTATCTTCTCATTGACAGAGTGACTGTATCAACTTGAAATGGAGAATCCAGATCCCAGCTAAAAGACAATAACCCATATTCTACTCAAGAGATATCTACTAATTTTGAAAAAGTTTCTGGAAGATAATCCAAAGAGAGTTTTTATTCCCTCTTCCACATAATTGAAGCCAGTATCAATCTGTTTCATACCCCAGAATATTCTTCATTACTTACTTCTCAAACTAGTCCTCTCTTCACATTAGGTAGCCAAAGTATTTGAGCTTCAGCTTCAGTATCTACCTTTCTAATG
>JANHZU010010796.1:227549-238779 GCA_032468055.1 Acrochordus granulatus | reverse complement strand
TTGAAGAGTATCCGGAGATTGCAGCTGGTGCAGAGTGCAGCTGTGTGGATGATTTTAGGGGCCAATAGATCGGCCCACATAACACCTTTGTTCTGCGAGCTGCATTGGTTACCAGTTTGCTTCTGGGTACAATTCAGGGTGCTAACATTGACCTTCAAAGCCCTTCATGGCATGGGACCAGGCTATCTGAGAAACCGTGTCACCCCGATGGGGAGCTCCTGATCCACCTGTCAGCTGAGGAATTTCAGCTAAGGAATTTCGGCTGGCGGGGTCTCGGAGAAGAGCCTTCTCTGCTGTGGCTCCTGCCCCGTGGAATATCTTGCCCCTTGAGCTGAGGGCTGTCCCCTCCCTGATGGCCTTCCAGAAGGGCCTTAAAACCTGGCTCTGCGAGATGGCCTGGGGCTCCAGGGGGGGCTCATCATCATCGTGGAGGTGGCTAGCCATCCTCATTCCCCTTTTTAAATATGTAATATTTTTAGCCCACCTTTCTAGTCTGCCAGGGTTTTTATTTTTATTTTAATGTTTTATTTTATTTTTAATGTTTTTAATTAATGTTTTAAGGATTGCTTTTTTGTTCGCCACCGAGAGTCTCCAGATTTTGGTGGCATATAAATGAAACAAACAAATAAATAAATCTTGAGATTTTAATGAACTCCTTTCATTGGAAGCTGCTCTTCTGAAGTTATTATGCATGTCTTACTCTTTTCAAATCCTCCTTTTTTGGGTATCAGAAATACATGAATGCAGGGGAAGATAGATGGTAAGGAATACAGATACAAATGATGAAGGTAGTTGAATCACAATCTGAGATAGTCTACAGAAGATTATCTCAATTTTTAATTTTATTTGGTTTCTGATTAAATGTCTGCCTGTAGCATTTGCTTCTCCAGTTCTATAATTACCAGCCATCCACAAATCACTCATTGCAACCCAATTCCATTTATTCATCCTTTCATATTTCTTGGTGGACATTTATGTGATATTTCATCTCTTTTCTAAAACCACATTTTCTAAAAGGTCTTTGTTGAGTAGAAAAAATATATTTCCCTATCCACTTTTTTCACCTTCATAATTTTATTCACCATTATCATATTGTTAGTGTATCTTTTCTATGTAAGTTAACTTCAAACTGATGTTCGTGAGGACATGTTTTTAACTTCTTGATCTGTAAATTGCCCTTTTCCCATTTTGCAATATTTTTTAGAAATGCTATGACAGATTCTATATGGAAAATTCCAGACAAGGCCACAATATACTTCCGTATAAAAGTGTTAGGAAATTGTCAGATTTATATTTGGTAATATCATTTCCTAATAATAACTATATCTGAACTAGACACCTTCATTGAGCTACCCATGATCTCTTTGACCAATCAACACCACCACAGGCTTTCTCAAATAAAAATCTGGGAATTTTTTTTCCAGAACATGAGTAGTTTTTCATTTGTTTACACTGTACTTTATTTCCTATTTTAACACCCATTCTGCAAGAATGGAGAGATCCTCCATTAGCCTGTTTTATTATAATTATTTAAAATAATTTATTTATTTAAAATAATTTTTATCAATCACAAGCTGAATTCCATATTAATGAAGATGTTTAAAAATTAATGCATGAATAAATAAAAGAAATAACCATTTATTCAAGCTGGCTGGTTGAATGAGCAACTCAGACAATAAGTTATTTAACTTTGAAAGCAGGTTTGATACTATGGTATTTTTAGGAGGTAATTTTCTCACTAGTGAGTTGTAGCATTTTATAGCATCACCTAGCCAGCACTGCAGCAATTTAATTAAAGCTTGTCCTCATTATGGTTATTTTGTGCAATAACAGTGGGATGAGCTAATAAAATGCTATAGGTCACTAGTGGGGAAATGGCCAAACATACAGTTGCAAATTCATAAACAATGCAAGAAGCCTGACAATTAAAGAAATAATGTTGGTGTCCAGGGCTTGGACCACCCCTCTTCTGGTCTATACTAGCTTAATGGGTCACAGCAGACATTGTAAACTCAATCCTTGAGGCTGACATTGATTACAAAAAGGAGTATTCAGAGATATGAGAGATCCCTGTTTTTGTCTTCTGGAAGGCTATGAAGACCTGGCTATTCTTCCAAGTGATGGGTTTGAATTAGTCAGGAGGCTGTTTGGTCTGGAGCCTGGTGGAAGGACAGTTTTGTTTCTCCTGTTTGGAGCTGCCTAGAATCATTATATGAGATAGGTGGCCATATAATTTCTTCAAATAAATAAATTCAATTTGAGAGAATAACAGAGAAGAAAGAAGGTGTTTTAAACTCAACCACATCATTGGTTCAATATAACAATATTTATTCCATTGTATCTATACATTCAATCATATATTGTTTCCAATATTCTAAGAGAATATGGAAAAAAAACCATAACTCCTAGGCCATGGAATAATCTCTGTCCCCACTCTTAGTTTTAAAGAGAAGGCAAAATGCATCTCTTTTATTAAGCTTTTCATATATTTTAATTTTTAATTATGTAGACTTTCTTGTCAAGTTTGATATTTTTTGTGCTTTGTAACCTTCCTTGAGTGCTTATAGAAAGGTAGGACATAATTTTAATAATAAATGTGTGCTTTTAAAAACACATGGGAACATTGTATGTTGCCAAGGCAAGTCTGTAAATGTAGTATTTTCCTCCTTGTTCCAAAGTAATCCAAGGATAGCTGCTGTAAAGTCAATTCCCAAAGCTATTAAGATGATTGTGTGAACAGACTAGCACAAATGCCCCCATTATCAGTGAAGAGATTTACCTCTTTGCCAGGTATCTAATAGAAAGAAAATAATAAAATGTATTTTAATGTATATGGGGATATAATGGTTCTAATTTAAAATAGTTGAATTGCTAGAATTTGTTGTAATGCCATCCCTTTCTTCTGAAATAATCTTGTTAAACAGAACACTGAGAATCTCTAAAATTAGTTTTAGGCAGGCATATAACATCCCTAATGCTTTACTATTCCCTCATCTTGAAGGCAATATTAGATGACCAATAGTAGAAAGGAATCAGAGTATTTGGGAGAAGTTGGAGAGCACAAGTACAAACCCTATCTTCTGGTTACTGGCCAACCATAGCTCTACTTAGCTATTTCTCTCACAGCTTCTGCTTCTCAACTTTATTTTCTAAGTTCCTTTCTGACCCATTATCTCCACACTCACCCTCAAAAAGTTATTGACACCAGCTTCTCTATAAGCTTCCAACAAGGTAGTACTAAGGAGTGATAACCTGGTCCAGCAAGATCAGAAAGAAAGTCCCCAAGTATATAAATCACAACCACAATACCCAGGTGTTAACGGTTTCTTCCACCCAAAAAGCAGTTTAGATAGAAGAAAAAGGTGTAAAAATCAAATGGTATTCCCAGTCCAAACGTCTGCCACACCAATGGTCTATATCATCCATCTGACTCCAGCAACTTGGTAGCTGCTGAATTTCTTCTTTAACAGTTTTTTTCAGGTGAACCAGTGATGAGCATTGGGGCTGATTGGCCATAGTCAAGTTTTCTTTTGATCTGATGTTTTCCAGCAGATTTGGCTTCCATCTTCAGAGGTAGAGTGAGCTGCCTTGTAGTACTTCTTTCAGCAGCTCACAGGCAACTAAATCAGGATGGCTGGTCTCTTGTATTTAAACCTGCCCTGCTTATTGATTGGACCATATCACGGGAGTCCAAGAAAGCTGGTTCCTGATTTGTTCTTCCTCTGATTGGTCTATTTTGAAGATATTCAAAGAATTCAGGCTTCTAAGATGCCAGTTCTGGAAGAAAGTTGGAACCAAAGAAAACTAGACCATGGCCATTCAGCCCAAAAATTCATCATTGAGGCCAACTAGGAAAGTCTACACCAATATCTGATTTTCCAAGTCCTTGAAATGCAACACTTACCTAAAAACTATGTTCCTGAATTACTGCCTGTGAGGTTTCTAGGTCCAAGAGAACCCTGAATGGAAATAATCAAGCTCCATTGTCTTGTCTGTGGAAAAAGAAGAAATGTTCAGTAATATATTAAATTTATATATGAAGTATTTATTTATTTATGAATTTATCAGCTACTGCAATCAATGTGGCTCTAAGTGGTGTACAAATCTAACAGCCAGAGACAATACAATAACAATATTAAATATATAATTATGATTTTAAAAGCACAGTGTTGCTGATATATTTTGGTTTTATTATATTTGTAAGTTTCCACCCATTTAACAAATGTTGAGTTGTAAGCCACTCATAGCCATTTGAATTGGAGCAGCTTATCAGTCCAGTAAAATAAATAAATAGGAAAGATGGAACATATTTGTGGTTATTTGCCACTTTCCATGTATTTGCCAGTTTCAGTTCACCTAATCTATAGGACCTGCTGGTTGTGCAATCATGGCAGGGTTTGCCTACATATTCTCTGGCCTATTTCTGCTTAGGTATTTTGCCTTCCTTTATTTCATTTAATTTTAATTTGAAAGATATACAAATGGGGGTGGGGCAGGGGCTGATAAACCAGCCCTAGGGGAGACCAGATTCACCCTTTTCCTGCAGCACTTGCAGACATTTTTTCTTGCTGCCCAACAACTTGCTGAAGGAAGATGGCAGAAAAGCCAGAGGAATAAACCAATTTCCTTGTCCAACCCAACTGACACACAGGCCAATCAGGACAACTCCATTTGGCAGAGAAGAGCTCAGACAGACACAACAGAGGAAGGATAGGAATTGGCAAAGGGGACAGCTAGTATTAGATGACTATTACTTTCTGCCCCTTCAGTAATAGGTGAATAGAACTTCTACTCTGTAGTGGGGAAAAGTCATTTCAGTTCATCCAACTGTTTCCTTGAATCTAATCAAGCTATTTCTTCAGCTACAAAGGAAGTCTTACTAAAGGTATACTCATACAACTACGTTCAAGTTCTTTCTACTGACCCTTGAGGTGGCAGAAAAGCCAGCATACAATTTACAGCCAGATTGCTGAGCACTATTGCCATATTAATAAAGCTGGAGACTGGGACTGACCTTATTTTACAAATAAAGTGATAAGTAGATTCCATTGGCTCTCTCCGATCAAGGGTTGCTTGCCAGCAGCAAAAAAACACACACACTAAAAAACCAGTCACAGGATTCCCTGGTGGCCACCCCTCCAATCAGACCCAATCTCTCATAGTGTTTTTTGAGATCAGCCACTGATAGCTGGCGCTGCCCTCTGATGTGCTTGCATTACTTAGCCCTCTGTAATTTGTCTTGGCAATATCAGATCATAGGGCAGAATATGAAGGAGAGTAACTGACTGTCCTTAGAATCTCCAATCTGGCTTGAGCCACCTAATTTCAAAATTCCTATAAATACGCAGGATACAGGAGTCAATGATGGAATTATTATCAAATGCATGGATGGAAGTGGAATGCTAAGTACTGGAATGTTCTCTTAGTAACCAAGCAACAGTGTTTGTAACCCTTCTCACAGATCATTTCTGTTGGAGAAGTTACTAGTCTGTAGCTCTGCTGCTGCTTTCTTTTCTTTTCACTTTGTTGGAAAGCTCTTTTATAATTTTCTCACCTGTTTGGACACCTCTTCATTAAGTTCAGTAATGTATGTTCTTTGCATCTTAAAGGCTGCTACAAGAAAGACTGCCAAAAAGCCAGAGAGATCACAACTACCTTCTAATCAATATATTGCCTGAAGGACCTCAAGACTTCTGACCAAAATATATGGACAACAAGGAGAAGAATCCACCCAGAATCTGGGAAATAGAGAAAGCTTGTTACTTCCATGCTACAGGGTCCCTTGTTGGAGTTTGGTATACCTCTTTGAATGATGTACTTTTTAATCTACTGCTAAAAATGTATGGAGAAATATAGGATTGTCACGAATTGTCACAAGTCACGAATGTAGAAGAGACAAACAAGCAATAGAAAGATTCAGTTGTGGCTTGAATTTGAGATTCCTGCCAGTTTAAACAAACCTAAAATGAAGCTCTCTCCTGTATATCCAGCCACAAATGTACCATCTGTGCTCTCCACTTCGATGAAGCCCTACTAATAATCCCACCAATTAGAATTAAGCATCTTGTTTTACCATTATGACAAATAGCTGCTAAGGGAGATGAAGTCTACTGTCTGAGTGCTTTGAATATAGTGCTGCAGATGGGCAGTGGATTACAGTTGCACTGTCAACCTAGTGTCTTCCAGGTGATCCAGTGACCCCACTCACTGAAGCCTTGGCTGTGGCTTAATTTCTTAATGTCAGCACCGGGTGGCGGATGGATATGCTTTCCAGCTATCTAACTGCAGAATCTCACCAAAGTTCTAGTCCTGCCTTAGGCACAAAGCCAGTTGGGTGACTTTGGACCAGTCACTCTCCTTCAGCCCTAGGAAGGAGGCAAGGACAAACTACTTCTGAAATCTTGCCAAGAGAACTGCAGGGACTCCAACAATCAAGGCTGACTTGAAGATAAGTGTGTGTGAGAGACAGAGAGAGAGGAGGGAGCATAGATTTCATGGTATGCAATATCTGATGATATGCCCAACTGCATGTAACTTAATGATGGAGGAGCATCCTCCAGGAAGGAAGAAAAGGGATAAACTCTGAAAGGTGAGCAGTCTCTTCAGAAAGGATGCTGAAGAAATCTTTTGGCATGAACTTCTGGACATTGAGTGAGCTTTTACCGCCCTCTACTGGAGTGAAAAACTATGTTAGCGTCAATGTTGGAAGACTGGCAACAGACAGATTCTCCGTGCTGCGTGCAGTCTTTTTCAAAGCAGTTTTAGAATGAGACAGATTATTGATCTATTTAGCTCACAGTTATCACACTAATTGGCAGCCAGGTTTCAGGATTTCAAAAACTGCTTGTCCCTAGCCCTGCCCTGAAATACCAGGAAGTTTTTTATGTGCAACAACCATAGTTCCAGATTCTGTTTGAAAACCAAAGAACCAACATTTGATCATACATGGGGTGCTACCGAGACTGGAATGCAGAAGTCTGGGCAATCTTTAGATGGCAGTGAAAAAACGCAGAAAACTCTAATTCAGGAATCCTCAGAAATTGTTACTAGTCACTAACTCATCAGTCTGAAGGCCACAACATGGTAGCATTTTTATACATCAGTATCAGAAGCTCTGGTGAGTAAAAAATGAAGAATATCACAATCTGCCATTAAACTTGCATTGACTGATTTAAAAAACTGTGGAACAGAGTTACTTCACATGTCTAGCAATGTTTTATATTAACCAGGATATCAATATTTGGTTTTATGAATAATAATATGTAATACTTTTTCAAAATCATATCCAGATTAATATAGCTTAGGCAGCCCTCACAGTAAGAGCTGCCCAAACCATTAAATCTTTCCCCCTCCTCCTTGGACAGCACCAGCATCCTGACTGATTTTTCCTGGCCCAAGTCTTACTTCCTTGCTGATCTTGCCTAGAAAATGCAGGGCCCCTTAAGAAGCAAAGCCCAAAAGCATGTAGGAGTTCCTCCAGTACAGCATCATTCAGTCTAAGAGGCCTTGGAGCCCTAATTGTGTGCTGTTGCTGGGAAATCCACAAGGTTTGGTGAAGGTAAGCCTCCATCTTATCCTGGAACACATTCCCTGCCTCAGCCTGGAACCAAGGTCAGAATCTTGGTTAGATGGTTTATGTCTTTAGGGTTAAAGGATTAATCCTTAAGGATTGTTGAGGACTGCAAAATGACTGGCCAGTTACTGTACATGCAGTCAGTGAGTCACAAGTTTTAGATACGTGCTCTAATTCTCTGAGTAGTCATCTTCTACCTTATTTCAACCATCTGGTGATTTTTGCTTGTTGTTGTTCATTTACCCAAGTGGACCAGGCCTCTTTGTCTTGCACTGCCTTCCGGAGACCCCCCAAATCTACGCTCATTGTGTCTATAATACTATCTAACCATCTCATCTTCTGCTGTCCCCTTCTCCTTTTGCCTTCAATCTTTCCCAGCATCAGAGTATTTTCCAATGAGCCCTCTCTTTGCATTAGATGGCCAAACTATTTGAGCTTCAGCTTCAGTATCTGTCCTTCTAATGAACAGTCAGGGTGATTTCCTTTAGGATTGACTAGAGAATAACCTTGCTAGCATGTGATAAGTGCAATTGTACGGTAAGTTGAACATTCTTTGGCATTGCCCTTCTCTGGGATAGGAATTAAACTGATCTTTTCCAATCCTGTGGCCACTGCTGAGTTTTCCGAATGTGCTGGCATATTGAGTGCAGCACTTTAACAGCATCATCTTTTAGGATTTTAAATACAGTAGTTCAGCTGGAATATAGTTGTTGTTAGTAGGGTTTCCTCAGGCCCACTTGACTTCACACTCCAGGAGGTCTGGCTCGAAGTCAGTGACCATACCATTGTAGTCATCAGGGACATTTAGAGGTTTCTTGTATGGATCTTCTGTGTATTCTTGCACCTCTTCTTAATCTCTTCTGCTTCTTTTAGGTCTCTACAATTTTTGTCCTTTTTCATGCCCATCTTTGCACGAAACGTTTCTTTGATATCTCCAATGTTGTTGAAGAGATCTCTAGTCATTCACAGTCTACTGTTTTCCTCTATTTCTTTGCACTGTTCATTTAAGAAGGCCTTCTTATATCTCCTTGCTATTCTCTGGAAATTTGCATTCAGTTGGATGTATCTTTCCCTTTCTCCCTTGCCTTTCCCTTTCCTTCTTTCATCAGCTATTTGTAAAATCTCATCAGACAGCTACTTTGCTTCCTTATATTTATTTTTTGGGGGGGATGGTTTTAGTAGCTCCCTCTTGTACAATGTTGTGCACCTCAGGCACTCTGTCTACCATATCTAATCATTTAAATCTATTCTTCATCTCCACTGTATATTTGTAAGGGATAGCATTGAGGTCAAACCTGAATGGCCTAATAGTTTTCCCTACTTTCATTAGTTTCAGCCTACATTTTGCAATAAGAAGCTCATGATCTGAGCCACAGTCAGCTCCAGATCTTGTTTTAACTGACTGAATAGAGTTTCTCCATCTTTGGCTGCAAAGAATATAATCAATCTGATTTTGGTGTTGACCAACTGGTGATGTCGCTCTTGGGTTGTTGGAAAAGTGTATTTGTTATGACCAGTGTATTCTCTTGAGAAAATCCTGTTAGCTTTGCCCTGCTTCATTTTGTACTCCAAGGCCAAACTTTCCTGTTATTTCTATTATCTTTTGACTTCCTATTTTAGCATTCCAATCCCCTATGATGAAAAGGACATCTTTTTTTGGTGTAAATTCTAGAAGATGTTGTAGGCTTTCATAGAACTGGTTAATAATAGCCTCTTTGGCATCAGTGGTTGGATTACGATGATGTTGAATGGTTTGCCTTGGATTCAAACCAAGATCATTCTGTTGTTTTAGAGATTGTACCCAGTATTGCTGTTCTCACTATTTTATTGACAATGATGGTTACTCCATTTCTCCTAACAGATTCTTGTCCACAGTAGGAGATATAGTGGTCATCTGAATTAAATCTTCCCATTCCTGTCCATTTAAGTTCACTAATTCCCAATATATTGATGTTCAATCTTGCCATCTCATGTTTGGCCACATGATTTTTGCAGCTCAGATCTCATAACTGTAACACATGGGATGATTAAACAAATGGGATTGTTCACTTATATAGCATCACATCTTCAATTAATAATATGCATGTGCACTTGTGTGTGTGAAGTTTCAGGAAGCTCTAGAGAATGACTCCCTGTTCCTGCCAGTGGAGATACTCTTAAGCTTCATGGTCCATGATTTGGTGCAGTCTAAAGCATGGCTTGTCCTCAGACTATGCTTTCAGATGTGTAGGGATAACATCCAGAACTCTAAACCAGAACTCTAGACCAAAGGCAACTTTCATGTGTGAGAATTGGTATATTTTTAAAAAGGCCTTTCTTAATATACTTTAATGTACTATAATATATTATAACAAAGCTTATAATACAGCTGTCTTCATTCCAACACAAGGTGGCAAACAGCTGGGGCAATTTGAGCTATACTATAGCAAATTTCAAAAAAACTGGATTACTTCTAAGAAAGACATGTTTAAATAATACGTACTCAGTATATATAACATGTTAGCAACAAATAAATCAGAAAACTGGATATTAATTATTTTTCAAAGAAGTGAGAATTTGGAATGGACGTCATTTTGATTTTGTTATATTTATGCATCTTATTCTGGGAAATGAAGATTTTTATAATATTTTTATTAGGCTTCATTATAAAATATAGAGGAAACAAAACATTTAAACAGTTCTATGTCGGCCTTTAATATATCATTTTCAACCTTGCTTATACAGTTAAATTAAATCAAATAATTTAATGGTGCTACCAGATGTGCATGCATCTACCACCCATGGTTTTTCCATTGGCAGTAAACACAAATCAAGTTTTTTTTATTTTTATGGATACTAAACTAACAACCCAATATTATCAGCCATATAAAAAGTTTGCCAGAATAAATTTGCATAATGTATGAGGAACATAGACAGAGAACTGGAATATTTTCAGTTCCAATGGTTCCAGATTTTAAGAAACATCATATATAATTCTTACGATTTAAAAACTAAATTAATTCAACAAAAACATATTTACAGATCTGTTGATTTCATTAATAGAGAATTTTAAAAGGTTGATTCTTGTCCTAATTTGAGAAAACACGAGTGTATATCCTTTGGCTTTCTCCACTACTAGTTTCCTCTGTGCTTAAATTCTATTATTAAAGATGATCTAGTCCTGGGGAGGAAATTCAGGTTAAAATGTGTTATTATCTTGTTGAACTGTATTCCTCAAACTGGAATGTGTCTTTTTATGAAGAGCTTTGGATGTATCACACTCAAGATTGTTGCAAAAAGCATGATAATGTCTCCTTGGAAGAACATTGGACCCTAAAGATTAGCTTAAAAAAATCTTTGAACTGGATACTAATTGATGGAGAGGCAGACTGGACAATATGATTCAATATAGTCTTGGTCTACTTTGTTTTTCAAAAATGGGCTTACAGTGATTTATACAATTATAGCAATATTATTTTCACTCCTGAAAGTATTCAAGTGGAAGTACAGTGGTACCTCACAAGACGAGTAACTTACAGTACAAGAAACTCGCAGGACAAGCAAAAAATTTAATAAAAAAATATTCTGCTAGACGAGCTGTGACTCACGAGACGAGGAAACTTCATGCCAAACCTTGCGCGTCATCAGTAAGCGCACTTTGTATTTCCCATTCAGGCA
>JANHZU010010796.1:210952-222380 GCA_032468055.1 Acrochordus granulatus | reverse complement strand
GGACCATAAGGAAGGCTGAGCATCGAATAATTGATGCTTTTGAACTGTGGTGCTGGGGAAGACTCTTGAGGGTCCCTTGGACTGCAAGGAGATCAAACGAGTCAATCCTACAGGAAATCAACCTTGATTGCTCATTGGAGGGAAAGATATTGAAGCTCAAATACTTCGGACACATAATGTGAAGAGAGGACTTATTGGAAAAGACTGTGATGCTGGGGAAGACTGAAGGCAAAAGGAGAAGGGGATGGCAGAGGATGAGATGGATAGATAGCATAGTCATTGCAATGGGGTCCCAAGTGTGAACCATGTGACACTGCTGTTACATGAGCTGCACTGGCCGAGGATTTGTTTCTGGGTGCAATTTAAGATGTTGGTTGTCACCTATAAAGCCATTCATGGCATGGGTCCAGGTTACTTAAGAGACCATCTTTTCCCAATGGGTTCAGCCTGCTCCACCCGTTCTGGCAGTAAAGGCATGCTTTGGATCCCGTCAACCAGGGAATTTCAACTGGCGGGGTCTAGAGGATGGGCATTTTCTTCAGTGACATCCCCCCTTTGGAACATCATTACACCTGAGGTGAGGTCAGCCCCCTCTCTTCTGGCCTTCTGGAGAAACCTGAAGACGTGGCTCTATGGGTTGGCATGGGGACCGGATAGCCATGGGTCATAAATGAGGTGGCAACTTGACTGAGGGCTTCACCTCTTTTCCTTAACCCCATCTTGTTCTTTTTATTTGCTATTTTTATTTTTAGATTGCTGTAGTTGTGTTTGTTTTGGTTTATACAGTTATTTTATTGTGAGCCGCCCAGAGTCACTTGTAGTGAGTTGGGCAGCAAAGAAATTTAATTAATAGTAATAGTAACAAGAATTACTTCTTACAAATCCTCTTCTGCCTTATTTCCTGTTTTTGGGATTTCTTCTGCTTTTTTCTTCTTTGTTAATAGCCAGCATGTAAAGTACTTATACCTTTGCACATTATGACTGGCTGAGCCTCTATACAGTGGAACTTCAGATTGCGAGCACCTCGGTCCATGAGATGTTCACAAGATGAGCAAACATTTTCAGTAAAATTTAATTCGGTTAACGAGTGGCAACTCACAAGACGAGCACCATGCAATGAGCTCACGTGGGAAATCTCACAACGGAGCCGATGGTTCTTCTCTCTCGCTGTGTAAAAAGCATAAATTAAGTGAAAGTCATTCTAGAGAAAGAACTCGTGAGATTCAGACTCCAGATTCTCCTTTCAGGCAATCCCCCTCCCCCTACTGCCCATCTCTTCAAGTGTAGGAAGATTGATCCTCTGTTTTCCTTGACACTCACTCTCTCTCTTTCTCTCTCTCACACACACAGAGACACACACACACAGAGAGAGACAGACAGACAGACACACACGCACCCTCCTGGCATCATCCAGCCCTCCCCCTCCTGCCCATCTCTTCTCCCCTCTCACAGCACAGAGGCAGGTTATGATGAGAAACATTTCCAAACTGCCCAGGAAAGACCTCTGGAAAGGCATTGTCAAGGGAAAAGGGAAAAGGCTGCTTTGCCTTGAGCAGCGGCAGCAGCACCGGATCCTCCCGATCCAACAGGGGTGCCCAGACAGTGCCAGCCGAGCAGCAGCTGATGGCCAGAATCTGCCTCAGAGCAGATCCATAAGTGCTGGTTCATTTGTTCTATTTCTGTTTTGTATTATGTATTAATCATTGTTACTTGTTTCAGATATTAGGGACAATCATTTTTGAAAATGATTTTTTTGTGAATATTTTTGGGGGCGTGGTACGGGAAACCTCACTTTGGTTTAAGAGCAATTCAGACTAAGAGCAATTCGGACTAAGAGCATTCTTCCGTAACAATCGGAGGTTCCACTGTACTTCTTTTTCGTCTGGTCCATTTAACTCCAGAAGCTCCCAAAATCATAGGATATTGGCACTGCCACTGAGTGCTGCTGTTCAGGGTGGCCTAGATGGAGGTGGGGGAAAATGAAGAATTGTTTATTTTTTGGGGGGAGGGGGTGACACGCCACCAGAGTCATTAGGCATTTTCTAATACTGAGGCCAGAAGATTCACCAACTCTGGTTTTGCTGAAAGAGGAAGGCAGCAAAGCTCAAAAGAAAGCCAGCGACTTGGCGAAATATGATTTGTATATTTATCATTACAGCAACCCTACTGATCAGTGATTTGGAAGAGGCACAAAAGGGACAGTAACTTTTATGCCAACATTGTTTTGTGCTAATGTGAAAATGGGTGGATAACACTTAAAGTTGGGTGTAGAAACAGAGATAGCCAAATAATTGCTACACGTAACGCGTATGTTACAGGAGGGGTTGGGGCAGCAAATGTGGGTGTGTATTTTCATATAAAAATCACTGAGAACTGATGCTCGGGGCTTCGGCTGTTTTAGAAGTTGGGGTCCTTTTGTTGTGGTACCTCAATAAAAGTCTTTAAAAAACTGCACCTCATGCAGTCTATTTGGCTAGTGACCCAGTTTTGGGGACAATAGAGGCCTTGATAGAATTGGCTGAAGAGAGACAAAAGACATTTTCCTTATCTGTTGTAATATTTGTATCCTGACTGATATGAAGGAAGAACCAAAAATACAAAGCCTCAAGACAACACGTGGGCAGAGCCAAAAATGGAAAATTGCAAATAAGGATTGGGGGAGATAGAATTAGGGTAATGGGAGATGTAAACTAAGGTGGGATTTATTAGGTGGCTCCGATAGGCTGTACACTCTGAAGTACATATCCAATGGGGAAAAGGAGGAGGGCACATCTGGCCAGGAGTGGTGTATAAGTGTGTAATGATTTTCTGTTTAAGTGTGTCCACTGTACCTGTGTGTACTTGGTGTGCCGGTCTTTGCAAAAACGTTAAATGTTTTTCCGTCTTCGTGCCAAACTCTCTAGTTTTCTTTTTAAGTTGGAAAGCACAGTTATTTCTAACAACTTGGCCAAACATGACTGGCATATTCACCATTACAACAACCCACTGATCAGTGATTTGGAAGAGGCACAAAAGGGACAGTAACTTTTATGCCAACATTGTTTTGTGCTAATGTAAAAATGGGTGGATAATGCTTCAAGTTGGAAATGGGAAAAGGCCCCCCAAAATAGCAGATGACCTTGCTTATTATGTTCCTGCCTGAGCCACTTTTCAAAAATGGTATTTATATTTAAGTGCTGCTTTTCCTATCTTTGGCTGAATCACTGCATGGGGTTTGACTCTGCCACGTGTAAAAGTTAAGACTTTTTTTCGTAACACATTTTACAATTACAGCTGGTTGCGTGTCTACTTTTAATTCAGAAAATAAACAAGTATAAGTGTCTAGAAATCTGAAAAATGCTTTCAAAAACTGAACACAAAGCAACTTCTAATTAGAATGCCATTCAGAAACATCACCATATAATACAAAAATCATGGTTGAAAATGTGTGGGTGAGAGTATTTGTCATATATTTCCTGGACATGTAGATTATATACATATATGTATATATATGTATATACATACATATATGTATATATGATGGTGTTCTCTAAACTCGGTTATTTTCTAATATTTCATTACCCAACTAGGTAATAGTGTTAATAAGTGTGGGATTTGCTCTCTGTTTATATATAGGATCTTGCCCTGCCAATTCTGTGGAACGTGCTTTTGTTTGGTGTTCTTTGATTTGGGCATTGTCTTATGCTTGATTGTTTGGTGTTAATCCCTTCTTATCTGGGTGTTAGTTGCTGGAGAGGATGTGTTCTGGTCTGTTTTCTTCTCAGCATTCTTTTGTCTTTTTTAAAAGATATGTTGTAAATATGATTTCTCTCTACATGTCTGTTGAAGTTTTATTTGTCTGAATGTCAAGTTTCTAGAAATTCTGTAGTGTTTTGGATTAGGTTTGACCCAAGATGCTAATAGTTGCTCAGTTGAAACTATGGTTGAGCCTGCAGTGTGTTGTGAAATTAGAGTTTCCATTTGGTCTTCTGACTGCTAATAGGTGTTCATGGTTGTGGTCTGCTAGTTTTCCACCTGTTTGTCCTATATAGTGGCTGCTGCAGTCCTTACACTGAATGCCGTAGATGAATCCTCCTTTTTCTTCATGGGCTACTGGGTCTTTTAGTTTGCTGAAGATGTGTGGAGGCTTTGGTTAGTTTGTATACTATTATGATGCTGTGTGGTTGTAATAGTCCGTTGTTATTTCTAAGATGATTTTGATGTACTGCAGTGTTATTCTACCATGATTTATCTCTATGTGTTTATTGATGGCTAATCATCCGTTTTTCGAGCTATGGATTGATTTTATGACCAAGGCATATGGTTGAGTCCTTATGCTTTTCATGAATGTCACACAATCACAAGGCTTTTCTAGGAAGCATTTTATACAGAGTTAAATGTATAAATTGTGTCCTGTTCTACTATCAGGACACAAGTCTTTTCAAAGGAAAGAAAAGTTTGCATTTTTTCTCCAATTTTTTTTTTTACATTTAGAAAGCAAATCAAACAAAGAAAATATTGTTGGAATGCAAAGTAAAAGAAATTGCATTTTGCTAGATGTCTGGACGGATGGATCTCTGGATCAGTTACTTAGCTTAAAACTTGAAGATGAAGTCCTGGATGTTTGAATGTACAGTACATGTCCCATGAGGCATCAAAGTATATTAAAACCCAGGCTAAGAAACAGAGTCATCTGCAGAAATAACAAAACAGCTAAATTCTGGCTAAAAACGTTTGGGGCTTATAACAGTAATGTCTTTAAAAGTGAGATCTAAGATGTCTCTGGGAAAATCTTCAGCATTTCACCATTAGGCCCTCACTTCTTCTGTGCCATACAGACGTTTAGGAGATCCTTGGCAAGGATTTTTCACAGATGTAGTAGCATAAATATGTGCAGTAAACATCGTTCCATTCTCCGTTGTTCCAGAGGTGTGCACAGTCCTCATTGAAGAGATCATTATTAGGCTCCCCTTGCTTCCAGTACCTGAGATGAAAATTAAAACATTGTTTTATTTGTGGACTACAAAAGTCTACAGAAGTTACTAAACCAGTAATGAATGTTTTAATCTGTAATGTGCCAGAAGCTTTTTGCTTTGCCATTTTGGAAAGAAATCTAGCATGATCAGATGACTCCTAACAACCTGTTGATTAAAAAGCAGCAACTAGGACTTTGGTGGAAGAAGTATGTGTCGAATAGCCTTTTTTCCTCCCTTTCTGGTCGCAGAGGCAGAAACATATGTTTTGGCCCTAAGTTTAACCAGGACAGGAGTAGAGAGGGAAAGAAATTCACCTGTGTCACGTGCTGTTCTTCTGCTAAAAATGTGGCCCCTGGTATTCTTCTCGTATGTGCTATTAGTATCTCCGAAGGAAATATTTAAGTACATAACCACAGAGAAAGAAGAAGTAACTTCTTACATGGATCCTGTTTCGATTCCTGTACTAATTGCTGTTTTGATTTGTTTTAATGGAATGTTTTTGATATATTTAAAATAATGCAGAATTTGATCTTTTAGAACAGAGGAGTATAATCTAAAGCTCTGGAGCTGTATGTAGTCCTCTCCCAAAAAGTTTTGGTACAGTCCCAGAGTCCTCAAAAATTATCACTAAATTATAATTGTTAATTTGAAAGAAAGGAAAAATTTTTGAACAAATGAATTAATCATCTTAGCAATATTTTATTTTAACAGCGTGTAAATGAAATCAAACCACATTTAGAGTACTTTGCCTTCCTCATCTGCTCTCCCTAGCAACATTTAGACCTGGAGAACAGTGAAGGAACAATTCTGAGTTCAGATTAATAACATTTCTTAGGATAAAGGTTGAAGTGAGAATACAAGAATTCCAACAAGCAACTGCTTCAAAATGTGGAATTTATATATAGGCTGTTAAAAAATTCACAAATCTGGCTTCTTTTTGTGTTTTGGTGTTACAAGCAGATCTCCTCAAGATATCTGCATTTGGGTTTGTTTCTCTAATAATTACTTATCACATTATTAGAATGCTTTCTTATATGACTTGATCCATTCTTGGGGAGGGCAGCCCACGAACTGGCCATTCAAAGCAACGTATGACTTTTGACATTGAAAAAAGTATGTTTTAGAACTTCTGTTTTAGAGAGATTATATTTGGGAAAAATTCTGATTTCCATTTATGACCTGGAGATAGTCAGATGAAATTCAACTATGTTCAGTGCTTACCTGAAACCATTTCTATAACTGCTACCATCCACCCATTTCCATTCTCCTTCTACATCTATATCTGTAAGTCCTATCCAATGACGTTCATTCCTAGCTCGTGTCTGAAGGAAATTCTGCAAAAGAAAAGGACACAGAAATACAGCAAAAGGCATGAAAATTGAGATGATGTGGAAGCTGTGTCTTGAGCCTCTATTGTTTTGTTATCAAGAATAACCTGCATTTGTTTGTAATCAAAATGGCACAGTCCATGGACATGAGTTAGGTATCAGCAGAATCCACATTTTGCACAAATATAGACATGTACACAAAATCTGAGAAGGGGAAAATGGGGTGGGAGGTACAGTCTGGAGAAAAAGAATTTCCAAAGAAGCCCTCTGAAGAGTTTGTATATACTCAAAATTCTAGGGCTACAAGTTGACTGGTGGAGAAGGAAGATTGAATGGTGCATCTGGGAGAAGATGTAGAACTTCATAGACCAAATAGGGCTAGGGAAACTGCCTTGATTGAATTTGAACTACAACTCCCAATAGTCTCAGGTAAGTTGTTGGTAATGAGGGATAGTGGGAATCATAGTTTGGCCAACAGCTGTATGTCCACAAATTTTCTACTCTTGCTTAAACACCGCCTATCTTGGCTGCTCTGATGAGAACAAATAAAACAAAGACAACCAGAGTAGAAATCTGCAGTTGAAAAGATGGAGTATAGAGTACAGGTAGTCCTCATTTAGCAATCATAAATACGACTGGCAACTCAGTCATTAAGCAAAGTGGTTGTTAAAAGAAACCTTGACTATGCTTATGATCTTACTTCAATTTTCTTTTCATATAAAGAACTGCAAAGGTCATAAATGTGAGGATTGATCATAGAGTTATTTTTTCATCACTGCTATAACTCGGACGATTGCTAAACAAGGCAGTCATTAACTGAGGACCACCGATTGGTCTCTCTGGTTCCTAATACTCCAGTGAGGTGATCATCTCTAGAGAACATAGGTAAAGCCAGTGATTGGTAACAGCAAACATTTGTGATGGAATTACTTAGATAATTTGCTGACATAGGAGAGCTGTGTTATAATCTAGAGTGGCAAATAATCAGCAAATTATCTGATTTCACCTTTTCTGACAAACACATTTGCTTAAAAAGCTTCAGTTCAGTTCATGAGATTCATAGTTAGCCTAGCTTAGACCAGCATGGATAGAACACAGAGCTTTGGATAGCAGATGCTAGCTTGTAATGGCCCATGTTGTGCTGGATCAGTTTCCTAGAATGAATTCATCCGGACACTCAAAGGCAGTTTGAGGCAGCTGCAGGTGTGAAGAGCCTTTAGTTGCAAGTGCGGAGAGCTTTTGTGGTTTCTAAGAGTAATCTTGTAGGTACTTGTATAAAGGTAAATAGTGTAATTGTATAATAGGTAATAGTGAAGGACAGTCTTTCAGGAAAGCCCATCCATATTTTATAATTTATTTTTTCTACTTACAGGATTTATAATACATTCCAATCATCGATATTATGCAATGTAAAACTTTCAAAATATATAATTTGAGATTAACAACCGACTTATATGGATCACCTTTCCTCACAGAGGATACTTTTTTATACACTTCAGAATCAAAATTCGTGGGCTGTTTTCACACCACTGTTAGCTCAGCTGATTTATTTCTGAATGAGCGGCAGTGAAATTAAAAATTGAAAAAAAAAGATCCTGTTTACAATTATAAAGTACTTATGGGCAGTTGTTTTTCTAGGGGGAGAAATTCTTGCTTTTCCCCACCTCCTTGAATCCTGTATTTGATAGAATATTCTGTTCACACATCCTTAAATCGAAAAAAATAGCTGGAAGTTTTCACTTCCCAGCAAATTGTCTGTCTGTCTGTTTCTTTCTCTCTCTCTCTTTGCATATAAACTAACACAAATGCTGCTGACTTCACTTTAAAATACAGCTAAGATTGATCTCTACCGACTTTGCCCAAACTTGGAATTGTTCCCTAGTTAATGTTAACTATACTTCCTGGGGATGAAGGGGAGTGTTACTTCTTTCTTTTCCATTTTCTTCTTTTTCTGCATTTTATGTTTTGTAGTTTGTATAATTTTATCTGAATAATTTTGTGATAAAATTATTACAAAAAAAAAAGGAATTGTTCCCTAGGTTAACCAAACAAGGGTGAATTTGGCAAAGAGTTTTATTTCCTTCTGTTTTTAGGCAGGGGATAAGAATTGAAGGCAGGAAGGAAAGAGCCACAGATCAGACCAGACAGTGCGTTTCAGTTTGGGAAAAAACATCAATCAGACCAATCCCGTGGAATGGCAGGAGAAAACAAACCAGGATTTAAACCCTGTAGCTGATACATTCACTCATATATACAGCGAGAGGGAAGGAGGCTGGATTCCTTATTCTGTAATCACTGATCTCTAGTATGGATGTGACCAATACTATTTTTGTTATTTGTCCCCCTCCCTGTGGCTGCTGCTACTTATAATTTCCAGTCTGCAATAAACCTTACTGAGTCCTTGGAGTCCTGTTGTTACCTGGTTTCTGAGAGTGTGTGTGGTAGGGGGCCTGAAGACTCATGAATCCAGTCACATCTGCATGAAGTCTGAAGAAGGAGATCTTGGTGTATAAAGCATCAACATGGACTCTTTTTATTTTCTCTAGATAAAGTATCCTTTTTCTTGTTCTTTCCTATAGGCATGTTTTAGAATGTATTTCCTTTTTTCCCTTATGCTAATGCCAATCTTAATCCTAATCTTGAAAAAAATTCTGGAATGCAAAATTGGCAGCATCCTATGATTTCACCATCACAACTGGTAAGAAGCTTTTAAATACAGCAGAGGAATGGTGACTAGGCAGCTTTGCAGTTATCCCTTATAGTAACTGCTCAGATGTTTTTTTCCCCCAAAGAAATGCATACATCATATTCTAAAAACAAGGATGAAAAAGATGTGCTAGCAATTTATTTAGTTTGCTGCATGGAATGGGAATGGTATGAAGAGATTTTAGTACTTCACAATATGCAACAAGTTTATGGCAGGGCATGGACTGAATGATATTTTTGTACGCTCCTATTGGTCAGCAAGAGATTATGTTGATGTGTAGCCCCTATTCTCAGCTTTTGAAATTGGAGAAGTGAAAGTATTGCATGTCCATTTAAAAACATGTTAATAAGAGACTGGAGATTGAAAATAGTATGCTGTGGAGATGACCTGTAAAAAATGTTAATTGAATTCAGAAAGTTAGACAGGCTTTTTAAAAATTTTGGCTTAGCCTGCTATGCTAACCAGCCACTGGTTTGTAAACCATAGTTTATTAGTTTATTGTGCAAATCCAGACAATTGTGTCTGATCTAATACAATCAGAAGTTAAATAAACCATAATTACTCAATTTGCCAGCCAAGTCATAGGTCTTCAGAACATACTTAGAAATCTATTAGGTTGCATGTGAGCAACTTGTGTTATGAGGGCCACGTGCAATACAGAGACTTTTGGTATAGCCCAAGAGCCAAATCACTCTCCCACTCCTCCAGTTAATTAAGCTGATTTACAGGTTGAGGAGCACCATGCTTCCTTGAGAAGAATGACATGCAAGAATAACAATTTTGAAGTGCCATTTTCCTTGCACAGATAGTTCTGTCTATTAGTTTTGCAGGAAAAGATGGTGGGCAGGAGGTGCATCTTTTCCATGAAAATAAATCTCCCACTAGCCTGACAAATTATTTCATCGGCTTGGAGGATATTACTATGCATAAACAGTTAATCTTCCATTTCTGTATATCTGCCTATTCACATGTAAGTGAGAACCTATGGATGAATAAGGAAATAGTACTATTTTTCGAAGTATGTACGTGTAATTGGAGAAAAAGACACAGTGTTTTAATTTAATGTAGGAGAAATGGGAGATGACAATTTTGGCCATATTCACAACTGAGGCACAATGCTGATTCCACCTTTGCCAAACATCATGTGCTGCCTTGGAGCAAAATGTTTGTCCATCCATGCAACTTTAGCCTATATGAAATATGAATGTGATTTTCTGCCATGAGTTTTGTAGGTTTTTAAGTGCCCACCCATCCGTCCACAAACCCCTTGAGCCATATGTCTAGCACAGACATTCTGGCTGCCACTAGTTTTGTCTTATTTCTTCCACTTACTTACCATAAAATTTGCACCCCATTTTTTTCTGCTGGAAACTCAAGATAGTAGATATGGTTCTTCTGCTTTCTTCCTCTCCCCGCCCCTTTCATTTATTCTTGCAGGAAGGTAGATTAGGCCGAGAGAATATGTGTGGATCAGATCACTTCCTAAGATTCATGGCTGAATGGAGATTTATGCTTGGGTGTCCCTAATCCAAATCCACCTTACATGTAGACGTGGCAGATGAATGAGTCCCTCTGAACATAGCAAATTTTTTAACCTTTCATGCTTTTCCTATCTCATAGTTACAAGTCCTGTCTGCTATCCAAAGAAGAAATGGCAGTCCCCTCTTTTTACCTGTTCAGCCATATTATTGATGACTACCAGTTGTGCACGATTGTCCTTACAGTGATCATTGGCCAATCTCCAGGTATTCTTCTTCAGAGAGAAGTAATAACATTTCTCATTAAAATACTCCCATTGTGTGTGGTTAGGGCCACACGGGAACACTGGTTAAATAAAAGCGATTATGTTAGTTCAAACTGAAAGTTGGTTCTCTGATTTGTTTAACATACAATCTCTGTAACATTTGCTCAGTTGTCATTTCCATCTCCATTTTTGAGTCAGAACTCCAGGTTTTCATTGGGCAGATCTAATTAAATAACCACTAAATGCCAGAATTACTCTTAAATGTTTGGGGAAGAAGGATAGGATATCTATAAAATGAAGGAAAAATAAAGAAAATACAGCTTGGTAGATGGCAGCTTGCGATCTTGCTAAGCAATGAAAGACCTGGAGACATCTGATTTGTCAAGTTTTTAATTAGGTTGCCAATTTCTGAGAGTCATGGCAAAATAAATTTGTTACACACCACAAGCAGAAATCTGACTGTTGACTAATCAGAAACAAGTTTGTTTAATCCACTAGGTGGCTGACTAGCACTGCATGGAAAGAAAGCACTGATTAATTTCATAAAATGTTTTTACAGTATATGAGGAAATCTCTGCAAATAATCCACAAAATCTCATGTCTTCCTTCAGGAATTATTCTTTTATTTTTATTTATTATCACCAATGATTCAATCTTATAGGTATGGAATAATACAAAAGGTGATAAATTGCCT
>JANHZU010010796.1:198114-210723 GCA_032468055.1 Acrochordus granulatus | reverse complement strand
AGGGTCCTTGGGCTGATGGCCAAGACTATTTTAATTAAATATATGTTTTAAGCATAATTAATCTGACTATTTTCTTTTTAAGGGGAAAACACAAAAACAAAAATGATCAGGATCATGCCTCTGTCTCAAATCTTGGACTGTATATCACTTTTGTATGAAAAATCTACTCTGTCCCTGATGTTTTGAGAAATAGCATCTTGAGTGACAAAGATTAACTCTGTAGGACAGGATTTTGGCAGAAAATAGCACAGGATTTAGATCTGGGCCTAAGCTGCTTTTTCCTGCAAATCATCATAATCAAGGTGTGCAATGTGGCAATTTCACAAAATTTTTTTTGGCGATTTCAGAATAATTAAAGTCCAGATTGCTGTTCATTCTTTATTTGTTGATCTGCACTGGATGGACTGTGAATTAGTGGCTTTTAGATAGGAACAACAGATTCATGGAAGACACGCCTGTTAAAAGATTACTGTCTTGAAAATGCTGTGGGTATTTATTTCTTTAATTTCTATGGCCACCCATCTTAACTGGTTGACTCTGAGTGGCTTACAATTCTTTTTACAAATTCTGTGTAATCTCTGAATTGGAGTCTGCACACCTCCAAAATATCAGTTGGAGGGGAACCATCATGGGAGAGAAGTACATCACCATCTCCTACTCTTCAACACCCAAACTGGGGTAACTGGTTGGCTATTGGATAAAGCAGAGTGTTGGACTAAGATGGGCTTTGACCTGTTCTAACCAGGCTCTTATTTGTATGTTCTTACCTTCTTATGTCCATTAGATGAGAACAGCCACCAGGGAATTTTCATGAAATATCTAGAGGCTCATTAATACCATAGTAAGAAAGTTACTGTATAACTATTGAACTGGAAGAAGATAGAGAATTACCCTCCCTGTAAGACAGAGTCACTAAAATTTAGTAATGAATAGCTGGAAAACAGAGGTGTTACTTTCCAGTGGGTTTAAAAAAATGTGTGTTTTAACAAACCTAGAAAATCAAATGCCTCCCTCGAGTTCCCCTCTCTTCTGAAACATCATTGTACCCATTGCAGTCCTTAGCTAATGGAGAAAAAAATATATATATTATTTTTTTTAAATTGCAATTGTAACTCTATTCTTTTCATACAAAGTAGGGATGAGAAAATGTCCAGTGCAGATGGAGTAACTAGGAAGACAAGCCTTTGGTTATTTGGCCTAAACTTTCAGAGGACTGGTCTGCTTCCCAGCTTTCTACCATTGCTTAGAAGGCAGAAAACTTGTAAGGAAAGGAAAGAAGATCCTTTCCACCTAGTTCTAGAAGTTAGCTATGGCCCTTCTGGAATCCACAAGTATATTCTCTTTTTCTATTATTCTGTGAAATAGTGCTAATAAATAAGCAGAGGCAATAAATACAGAAAAGAAGAGAAAAGAATAACAGCTGTGATTATTTAAAGATCTGGAAAGTTACTGTCATTTTATAGCTGGAAACTCTAAGAAGATAACTAGGAAGGGCTCACATATCAAGACTTACATTTGTCATCAAGGTTAGCCATTGGTACTGAAAATTGCATATTTATTTTGTTCATTTCTGATGAAAGAGTTGTGGCTGAAAAAATACAACAAAGGGAGGGGATGTCAGCATCTTAGAACCAGGCTTTTCACATTTTAAAACTGATAATAAAGCATTCATTTCTCTAATCTGGTTTCACTTCGGTAATTCTGGTTTCACTCGTTTGACCCACTATGATTTAAGGCAGGACAAGATCCCAGCTATTGGGATTTACAAATTATGATGTATGTCTTAGCATGATGAGTTGACCATACCACACTCATCACTCAATCGCTCATGTCAAGATGGTCATTTTCTACAGTTTGCAACCATTAACTTTGCAGGAATTAAGATGTTGCCCAGCAAGTCCACAGTGCAGAGTTCTGCATAGATGCACAGGCTGTTTATGGGAAGCATTCCAGGAAGAGGAGCAGCCTGGCAATAGAGATTGTCAGTTCACTCCAGCCAATGCAGTGGGTCTCCTGGCAATGGCAGTGCCTGTTTGGTGGGACTAGGAACCAGTTGGATAGGACTGTCAGGACTAAAGGGTGCACTGATCTAATAAGTGGCATAACCATTCTGGTTGCAGGGGTGAAAGATATTCAAAGATGAGCCAGTCAACAAGTTACTGATCCTAGAAACTGTGGCTTCCAAATAATATGCATAAGCAGATTGTTCCCAGACTCTTAGACATCTACAGAGGGAAATAAACCCTACAGATGGACATCAAGAAAATTAACCTCCAGGGCATAAGACTGCCCAGCCTTAAAAACAAGTGTTCATCTCTGATTCTGGCAACTTGGAGAGCCTCCTGAGAAACAACTGCCACCATCTGCTGTTTTCAATCTTCCTACTTCAAAGATGACTCATGCCTTAGCTCCCACTATACCTTCCTCTGCTTATCACTTTTATGATCCTTTCCCCTTCTTTGACTTCAAATTCCAGTTCCTTGCAGGCACCTAATGGGATCCTCACTAGCAGTTCTTCATTTGAACTGTATTAAAACCCACCCCATACCCCTCTTGATGGCTATTTTCTGACCACTCAGCAGTCACCCCACATCTCTCTATTAATCACTCTTAGTTCCCACAATGAGCCACTGATCTCCCCCAGATCATGCTGTCAACCAAGTTCCGAAGGATTTCCCTGGGCTCTCAATCCAGGAAAAGCTGTCCTCCAGTAAATTTCTGCTTCTCACTCAGAGAAAGGCCTCATCATGTACTTCTACTGTTCCATGCACTGTTCCAACAAATTTTTGTTCTACCATCTCCATATAAATTTCTCTTTTTCCAGTATGGCTTCAAAACATTGGCTGAAATCTTTCCTAAATATTCTGGACTTAACATATAGATTGCTAGATACATCCAAGTTCTCTTTGCCTGCTAGACCCTATTTTGTGGGTGCTTATTCACAAGTAGATGCTCAAATGGCAGCTGTTATTCCACTATGGCTTTCTCTCCAGAGGTCATATTTCTTCTGATGGGTGCTCTTGAAAATTTGACTGTCCACAGCAGCTACAGAAATCAAATGGAATTTAACCTAAATATTTGTTGCCCTGGCCTTGCCACGCTATGGCTCTATTGCCAGGCATAAAACATGCTGTCTCAGCTGATCTTTCAGCCAACTATTTCTCCCACAGCCTCTTTGTTCTCATGTCCCAAAATTGGTTCCAGCCACATCAGCCTTCTGCTATCTTGGCTTTTCTCCATTTATTGGGCACTCTCTAGTCTTCCTTTTTTTCCCTTTGTACTTCACAAATCCAACTTACCTGTCACCAAATCTAACTTCCCTATCTCACTACTCCACCAGGAGTAGCATATACATTGACATGAGGCCACTGGGAGAGCTCATGCAAAACCAAGGGATAAGTTATCATCAGTATGCTAATGATACCCAATTCTATATCTCTGTCCCTGGTAAATTGATGCTGTGAATGTCTTATCCCAGTGTCTGGGGGGGGGTGTGAGGGTCTGGATGGAGAACAACAAGCTTTAGCTGAACCCTGGCAAGACTGAATGGCTTTGGATTTTGGGGCCCATTGGTTTGAGGATTATACCATCTTTGGTGCTGGATGGGGTTGCATTACCAAGACAGGCTAGAAGGGCTTCGCTTGTGCACCAGTTGCAACCTTTCCTGGATAGGTAAGCTCTGCTTAGAGTCATTCATTCCTTTATCACCTACAGATTATACTACTGCGATGCACTCTACATGGACTGCCCATAAAAAAAATATCTGGAAGCTTCAGCTGGTACAGAATGTAGTACTGAGAGCAGTTATATGCTCTCATAGAATAGGACATGTTATACCTCTGTTCTGTGAACTACGTTGGTTGCCAGTTTGCTTCCAGGCCCAATTCAAGGTGCTGGTTTTAAATTTTAAAGCCCTTCACAGCATGGGACCAGGCTATTTGAGGGACTGCCTTTTCCCAATTACATCAGCCTGCCCCATTAGATATGGCAAAGAGGGCATGCTCTGGATACCATCAGTCAAGGACCTACATCTGGTGGAACCTAGGAGACATGCCTTTTCTGCAATAGTATCTGCATTATGAAACATTCTTCTCCATTAAATTACATTGGCTCCATCCCTTTTGACTTTCCAGAAGTCCCTCAAGACCTGGTTATGTAATCAGACCTGGGCTCTCAGGGAACTGGAGTTATGCTTAGATGGCCTATGCTTATCCTCCCTTTGCCTAGGGTTGAATATTTGTTGTTATAATATTTATTTTTAATCTGGATTTGATAGCTTTTATATTTCTTGTTTTTATACTTGTTTTTCTATTGTTGTATGTCACTTAAAGTTGTGTTTTGTGAGATGAGTGGCTATATAAATCTGATTAATAAATAATTAATCAGATTTAATTATTTAAATTAAATAATTAATATTTCTCTCATCAATAAATGAGAGGAAGAAATATCAGCTAGTGGATTAGAAGAAATCTTTACATCACAGGTCCTAACTCTGACTTTGGTATCTAAAGAGACCATTATCAGTAGAGTTCAGAGCCAGGAAATACTATTAAAATAAGGGGTATTAGGATCATAAATTTCTTATTTAATAGGTAATTCTGCAAAGTGACAGAAAAGTTGTTTAAAAAAAATTGCACAAATATTTGGAAGCATGATTCTACCTATGAATATCTCTTTCAGAAAAATATACATTGATAAAGAGGTTTGACACAAAGCTCTTTTATGTTCGGGAAAGAAGATGATGTTGTCTCAAGCATCTATTTATAAATAGACAGATGAATGATTCAGTAAATTTAATTTTAGGAAAGAGAAATTCATGTTCAAGCTATCCGAAACAGGAAGCTCAGATTCTTCTTAGTTATACAAGATTCAAATAGATTTTAAGCAATTTTTACAAGCCTTGATACAGAAATGTCCTTGTTGATTGTGTGAAAGCTATGCCATAGTAAACTAACTCTAATATTTTGATACTATTTTTATCGATTTAAATCTATAATAGAATTCTGCTTCCATTAAAAGAAGAAAAATGATTTTTGCTTCAGAAAAATTATTTAAAGTTAAATACTGCGTCTAAATTCTCAAGAGTCCAGTCTCAGAAAAAAACTGACAGTATACACCACCCAGTTAGGCTGATAGTTCACCTAGTCCAACGTAACCAATACTGAAAGTTAGGAGTTCTCCAGAATTTCCTTTTTAAATAATAATTTTATTAACATTTATAATGCAAGATAAAAACTAATGCAAACTAAAAATATAGAAAAAGAAAAAGAAGTGGAGTGATAGACAAAAAGATGTTTATTTATTTATGAAATGTATATCCTGTCCATCAAGCTACAGTGACTCTGTACATAAAAGATGACTCCCCTGCCGGGGCAAGTATAAAGAACTTCAGTAACTTAATATCTTCTGTAGGATTTTTTTTTTAAATTCCCTTATCTCCTCCTTTATCAATCCTAATCATCAAGAAGTTTATTAAGGACTATCAGAAAGAGTAACAACATTGCAGACATGAGTTTTTCTGGACCCTACATGGAGATGCTAAGGATATAGCGATTGTAAAACATATTGTCTGTTTTTGAAGTGTAGCTCTGCCAGCTCTGATGCTTTCAGTTGCTCTAGGGCAGGCATGTCCAACCTTCAGCCCAAGAGCCTCATGCAGCCCTCAACAGCTACTAATACAGCTCAACAAGATAACAAATATAAAAAATAAAGGAAGTTTCTTACTTATAAACATTACATTACATACACATTACATATATATTTTATGTGCACCCAAAACAATTGCTCTTCACTCAGAGCAGCCCAAGCAAGCCAAAAGATTGGACACTCATGTTCCAGGATTTTCAGCCAGCTCACAAAGTAATTGTAATTTACCTAGTCATGGTGTTGAGAGGAAGGAACCACAGAGGCAGAGTACAATCTCTGGCTAAATGGCTAGAGGAGCTCCTTCACAAAACCTGTAGTTTGGCCATTCAGTGTATCCCACCCTTCTCCTATCTGCTGGTTCTCCAGATGAGCCAACTCTTACTTAAGGCTCAACCAATCTTTTTTTGGTAGAGGCTCCCTCACAAAGCTCTTTTTGTGCAGGTTATGGCAGGTTTGCCAGGACTTGGGAATCAAGACTTATTCTCATCTACTTTCTCAAGGGAACTATTTCACTTCAGGATCCCATGAGTTACCATCTCAGAGAGCCCCCCAAAAGGCACATGACTGGACATAGTAAGATCTCTAGTCGATCCTCAGTTCTTTTGACTTTCTGCCACATCAGCTCAAAGATCCAGAAAAAGCAACAAATGCTGTTTGTCATGTATAAAGCTTTATGGCTGAAATCTTGGATTTGGAAATACTTCAGAAAGGTTTAAGAATGCTCTGTACCTAATAACAGCATATATCTTTGAAAGAGTCCAAACCAGGGAATAAAGAACAAAATTATGAAACACATACCTTTAGAAAGAACTGCAATGTAGAAAATAACTGTTAGGAGAAAAGAGACGGCCAGCAGAACATAGATATGGAAGTCGGATCTCTGGATGTAGGAAAGACAATTCCATTCTTTTTTTTTTTTTAAAAAAAGAGAAAAGTGTGAAAGAAATAGCAGGAAATTTGTTCCATTGCCATTGGGAATCCAGAAAGAAAGTTACTTTCCTTTCACTAAAATCATGTATGAATTCTTGCTGGATGCCTGTAGTATGAATGGAGGAGAAATAGCCAGTATGATATTTTATGTAACATTGCAAAGCTTAATCACCTGTTGGCTGACTGTGCATGATGTCATGAAATATTTATGATTTGTTTTCTGGAGATATTAGCTATGCTTGCATACTGTTTTCTTGTTCTTTATAGATTTGGTGAGGTGAAGACTGTCATTATCTGTAAATGGTATAATATGGTAACCAAAGAATTGTGAGGAGAGCCAGTTTGGGGTATTGGTTAAGGCACCAGGCTAGAAACCAGGAGACTGTTAGTTCTAATCCCACCTGGGCATGAAGCCAGTTAGGTGACCCTGGGCCAGTCCCTCTCTCTTAGGAAGGAGGTAAGGGCAGACTTAAGGACTTCTCCAGTCAGTCTCCGTGAGACAACAATGACTTGAAAACACAAAAAGGAAAAAATAAAAAAGTTAGCTGTATAGTAGTTGTTTATTGAAGTGAACAAAACATCTTCCCAGTATAGTTTCTATTTGGGTACTATAAGAAATAACTAGATAAATCAGAGAGCAGTTGACATGCTACAAAATAAATCACCATATAAAGAAAAAAAACCTATTTGTGTTTCTGTATTTTTATGGGAAACAACAGGTAGCAAGGGGCTGCTCATTCTGTTTCTGAGTTGTACCTTTCCCTCAAATGTTTTGAAGAGTGTAAAAGTTTTGTTGATTTGCAACTCCTTAGGTGGGTCATATAAACTTAATAAGCCAAATAAAAAGAAAATATTGCAATGATTCCTTTCTTTGTACCTACGATTTGTATCTTAGTTTAACCATTTTCGCATCTTGAAGGATAAACATACTAATCTGCCATGCAAGTATTTTAATTTAACCAATTATTGTTAGGGGCACAGTCCAATATTGAAGGATGATACAGTAGTTACAGGGCTTTTAACCTAGCTAGTTTGATGTAGAGGTTAAGTCACCAAGCTAGACACCTGGAAATTGTGAATCATACTAATTCCAATTTAGGGTCAAAGCCAGCTGGATACCTTGGGCCAGTCACTCTCTCTTGGCCGTACATAGACAGCATGAGCAAACCACTTCTAAAATTTTGCCAAAAAATTTCAGGGAGTACTATAGGTAGTTGCTAAGAGTCAAAAAAGACTTGAAGGCAAGGAATGGGCGGGGGGGAGAACTGTTGGACTTGGTCCAGTGGAAATCCACATACACCATCAACATGATGGAAATAAGGAATACCCATTAACCCACTCAATACATCAGTGGAACAACCCACCAAGGAAAATGTTTCTTCAGAGCAACCAAATTAGGGAGGCGATAGCTTAGAACCTCCTTAAAACATTGGTGCTCTCTAGCTGCATTAGAGCTCAATATGCATAAAGCTAATTTAGAAACATTCTAAATTAGCTTTATTTTTTTAATCTTTAATTTTGGTCATTTTTGTATTATGAAAGAAAATGGAAGATCCTCTGGCATCTTTTCAAATAGAAGTTGGCCTCTAGAAAATATGGTATATGCTAATCACTACTTAATATACTAACTCTACAATTATAAATTTCCAATATAAATTTTAAATCTCAATATCAGATGAAATCTGACTCTTTATCTGCTGTTTACAGATTGCCAAGAAGGAAAAAAATATTTACTTTTATAAGTTTGAAGATCATCTTGAACTATTTCATCCTTCATTTGGTTGAGGTTCTTCTTTGCAGATTGTGATTTTCTAAAAGTTCACCTTCAGTTCTACTGAGTGGTCTGGCAACAACTGCTAGCAGTAAAACAGTTTACATCCCAGCTCTGGTGACCTCTGGCCACAACTTTTTTCTTTCTTTTTTAATATAGCCACCTCCTCCAACGTCACTGATTGAACGTTATAGTATTCCAAAAACAGCCCTTGGGCAATTTGCTATTTTTTTTCCTGTAGAGAATGTTCTTGGCTAAAAATCATACAGTAATTTTCCCATCTTGCATGCAGCAGTTGCTTTCCAAGTGAGTAGTACTGAAAATTGTTCTGTTTTATTTTTTTCATAATATTTTAACTGGAGGAAAAAAATACCTTCATGTTGTCTCAGCTACAGAAACCAGTAGCTTAAGTAGTAACTGAGGGGGATGGGAGTCTTTTCAAGTTGTTGTTTGGCATATATAGCCCAAACTCTGAAAGGTTTGGATGCATGATGTTTGAAGGATCACCTCTTTGCCTATGTTGGACTAAGCAAAGCCCAGACTTGGACTGTTGGCAATTTATGTATTTACTTATCAAATTTATATCCTGCAACAATAATTTGTTAGTTCACAAAAATGATGATTGCTGAATCACAAATAATAATAGGTACACTCCATACAGATCCCAAATAGTGATACCAAGTTGGATGTCAACACCCAAACATCCTCCAGAAAATCTCCATCTTCAGCTTTTTCTGGAAGTTGGGTATCATTGGAGCCAAATGAACCTCCTGTGGAAGGCTATTTGAGAACTGTCCCCATTACAGAAAAACATTGCCTCCAGGCTTTGCTTCCCCCTCCTTCAATGTCCCCAAAATGAGAGAGACCAACTGCTTCTCCCAACATGATCAAAGACGTAGGTCTGACTCAGGTGGAGAGATAAGGTCTCCCATATCCATTTGATATTGCCTTAAGCTGTCCTAAACTTTACTGGCATTAAAATGGTGTTTCCCCCCTTATTTCATCCTCCAAGGACAGCCTCAAGGTGTATAAAATCTGTTGCCACTTATTACCTTGTTGACCAAGGCCCTAGTGTGACTTGATGACACTGAAGGCATGGAGTTGTCAATTCTTGAGAGTTAAGAAGGCAATTGGATTAGAAATGGAATTACCCAGAATAATGGAATGAAATCATCATCATCATTATCAATAATGAATTCAGTTGTTTTTAAAGCATTTTCTGTAGTATATTTTTCTACAAGATAAATCTATTGAGCAATGAAACTACCTCATTCTGCACTGTTTATTTAGTGCCAATTATTCTGCACTGTTTATTTAGTACCAAGACAGGCATATGTTCACTATTCTTCCATACCCACATTCTTAAAAGAAGTTGCCATGTTTGGTTGATACTCTTTTAATCTATCATAAAAGTATCCCACAAAAACTCCAAAGTCTGATGAAGCCAGAGAATATTAAGCCTACATGAATACAAGATTAGCCATGTCCAATTAACTTTTTAAATATTACTCCATAATTAATGAAGTAAAGCATTAAGTAAAACATTATTTCCATGTTTATACATTAGGTCTCTAAATCATAAAGAAAAGAGAGCATAAGAATATCTGTGGGGAGTAAGGTGGTTAAAAAAAGTCAAGCTGGAAACCACAACTGTGTGATCTAAACTCTCCCCTATTTTAACTTGCATGCAATACATGTAAAAAGGGGCAAACTTCAGTGCTTTTTTGACTCCCCAAAAGATGCCTCTGAAGGAACACCCAACATCTGCCATAGAACAGGTGATAGTTTTGAAACTTTGATACTTTCAGGCTCAGACCTATATTTGCCTTTATTTATTTTCATACCATCTTGCTGTCAACAATCCAGTATGGTATATAAACACTAATACCCTAACCACATTTTGAAAAAAAACCCTTCAATCATCTAAAAAGTAAAACCATTAAAAAGTTAACTCACGAGGCTAGATTAAGAGAGGTTTTTATCTACCTTTTTAAAAAACTGCTTGGAAGCCCATTGTAATTCGGAAAAGAATGCTCCATAGGTAGGATATTACTGCAACCACTAATCATATTTTTCAAGAAAATGCCTAGTAACAACATGGAATAAAAACGCCCCTCTCCAGTGATTGCGCCATTTCTCCTAATAATAGGGAGATGCTTATATCTTACTCAATTGACTATTCACTTTCTTCCAAGCCCTCAAGTTAGCTCTTCTATCCCTCCAAGTCAATCTTTCTTAGTTATCACCTGGTTCTTAACATAGGTTTCCAGATCAGTAGAAGGAGGGGATTTTGGATTTTCTTAGCAGATCTTTTGAGGATGAATTTGCACTTCATGGTTTGAGAAAAGGAATGGGGTCTTGGAAACTCCTTCCCCCTTCCACTCTCTAGGAATTGTGGAAGAGGTATGTAGAATGGTGAAAAGTAAAAGGCTGGCAAGAGCTAGATCCAAACAAAAAAGAGAGCTTGTGGCTTCAGAAACATTGCAGCAAGTGTCTGCTATAACTTCAGAAGGTCAGCCATTGTGACAGAACACAAGGAAAGTCTGTATTTTCTCCCAAATAATTTATTGCTTCATTGCAAGAATTATCCCACCAGGAATGGTTATAACCCTGGAAGGTAGGGCACAGGAGGAGGAGTTTTCTCTGTTATTCAGCCGTACAGCAGTTGGCAGAGATCACTGCTCGAAGGTGAACTGAGTCAAAATCAATAGTTCTTGTTAGTTTAAGTGCCTTGTACATATTATGCTGCCTCCTAATCTTGGCAGCAGAAAAAAACAATAACTGTAATATTGATTATTGCTTTTGTTAGTAATGCTGTTTTGCTCAGATTTTATTTTTTTTTCTCAATTACAAATGCTTCCAATAACTGATAGGAAAGTAGGGAATATATTAAAAGTGAAGTATTGCAAATATTCAGTGGAAGAGTTCAATTTTCCTGAGTATATCGAGACTGAGGAAATTTAGACTGACTGGTAATAAGGCAGCAGTAATCCTTAATTCAGAAATCAGCAATATTTCCAATCTTGCATTTATTTGGACAGCATCTTCAGTGTTTGGTTGTTGTGTTTGGTATAATGGGAGATAAGGTTAAGCATTTTAGGTGAGGACTGCTATTGCTGTGCTTGTCTTCCTGGAACTTCTGGGCCATTTTAGCTCAGGTACTAGACTGGAAATCAGTTCAGTTTGGCCTAAGTTCCTCACTGTGTCCCCTAGAACTGCTAGAGATTGTGTCATATCTTTGCACCTTGAGCTCTTTCCACCACCAGGACAAATGATTTAGATAAGGGGAAGAGTCTTCCTTTACTTCCTCTTGTATCTGTTTTTCCCCTAGTCTAGTCTAGTCTAGTCTGGTCTAGTCTCAGTTAAATGAATCTCTGTGTTTAAGAAACCCGATAGTCTTGGAATTTCCTGTGGTCTCCTATTTAAACATTTTCCTTAGTTTTCCAGATTAATTCAGGTCAGCTGAATGTTCCCACACAATCTTTTCTGAAGGCGAGTAGCCTTCGTAAATTAACAATACTTAGTGATGATCAGACTGTGATTCAATAAAGGCAGTTCCTTTCCTTACACTTCATACAGAGGGAAGGAGTCCCAAAGCTGTGTGTGGATCTCAAACCTTTGAGGATTTCCAGTGTTATAGGAGCAAAATTGACATGGAGGCATTGAAAAAACCCGTTAGACTCTCCCTTTTTCTTTGGTTCATGTGTATGTTTGTGTGTGAAAGGTAACAGTTTTCCCCTCTTTCTATTGAAAGTGCTCAGATTACTCTCTCTTCTTCTTTAACCGCTTTGGTGAGACATCAACTGCCCTCCTTGTGTGGCCTGGTCATTCCCTCAGCAGCCTGGTTAAAAAAAACAATTTCTTTCACCAAGAAATAGAATCGCTGAGCACCCTAAGACAGTGCTTCTGAAACCTGGGTAAATTACCCCAAATTTGGGATAAATGGTTTTCCTTTGAGTAACAATGCATGAAACCATTACCAATCACAAAAGGGAAATTTAAATAGTAACTTTTTGATAAGTGGTAAAAAGGACTTTCTGATAAGTGGTTTTGGGTGACAAAGGAAAAAGTTTGGGAAGCATTGTTCCATGCTATGATTCAAAGCACTGCTTTTTGGAAAAGAAAGTGCATTCAAACTTTGTCTGTAAAGGTGGGTGAAGATGGCTGGTTGGACTGGTACTCGTCTGTTGTAGTGAGTTGCATATTTCATCAGTACTATGTGTGCTGGGAATGTGTCTCATCTTGATGAGTTCTTTGATTTA